>BJBW01004705.1:0-20021 GCA_004320125.1 Scolopax mira | reverse complement strand
TGCTCCACCACCCTCACAGTAAAGAACTTTCTCCTAATCTCTAATCTAAATCTGCTCCCCTCCAACTTAAAGCCATTGCCCCTCGTCCTGTCACTGCAGGCCTTTGCAAACAGGCTCTCCCCAGCTTTCCTGTAGGCCCCCCTCAGGTACTAGGAAGGCCGCTATTAGGTCTCTCCAGAGCCTCCTCTTCTTCAGGCTGAACAACCCCAGCTCCCTCAGCCTGTCCTTGTAGCAGAGGTGCTCCAAACCCCTAATTATTTTAGTGGCCCACCTCTAGTCCCGCTCCATCAGGTCCATGTCTTTCCTATATTGAGGGCTCCAGACCTGCACACAGTGCTCCAGGTGAGGTCTCACCAAAGCAGAGTAAAGGAGAAGAATCACCTCTCTGGACCTGCTAGCAACACATCTTTTGATGCATCCCAGGATGCGACTGGCCTTCTGGGCTGCAAGTGCTCGCTGCCTGCTCATGGACAGCTTCTCATCCACCAGCACCCCCAAGTCCATTTCCTCAGGGCTGCTTTCTAATACCTCATCCCCTAGTCTGTACCAATGGCGAGGATTGTTCTGGCCCAGGTGCAGAACCTTGCACTTGCTCTTGTTGAACCTCATGAGGTTCACCTGGGCCCACCTCTCCAGCCTGTCCAGGTCCCTCTGGATGACATCCCATCCCTCTGGTGTATCGACAACACCACACAGCTTGGTGTCATCTGCAAACTTGCTGATGGTGCATTTAATCCCTCTGTCTATATCATTGATAAAAATGTTAAACAATATCAGTCCCAGCACGAACCCTTGAGAGACACCACTTGTCACTGCTCTCCATCTGGACTTCAAGCCATTAAGTACTACCCTCTGGATGCAACCATCCAGCCAATTCCTTATCCACTGAACAGTCCACCCATCAAATTTGGAGAGCAGGATATTGTGGGGGACCATGTCAAAGGCCTTACAGAAGTCCAGATAGATCACATCCATGGGTCATCCCTCATCTACTGACCTAGTCACTTTATTGTAGAAGGCCACTAGGTTATTCAGGCAGGATCTGTCCCTAGTAAAGCCATGTTGGCTGTCCTGAATCATCTCCCTGTCCTTCATGTGCCCAAGCATGGCATCTAGAAGGATCTGTTCCATGATCTTCCCAGGCACAGAGGTGAGGCTGACAGGTCAGTAGTTCCCAGAGTCCTCCTTTCTACCCTTTTTAAGAATGGGTGTGTTATTTCCCTTCTTCCAGTAAGAAGTTCCCTACATCATCAAAGTCTGATCTTCAGCACAGAAATTTACTGTGCTGCTCAAAAGCCTGCATGCCTCTTGACTCTGACAGCTCTCACTGAGGATACAGTTAGGGAAGAAACATTATCCTTACTCTCTGTAAGACTGACAGTAGCACAGCTTACCTTCTTGAACAGCTATGTCATTGGGATCAGGTATACTTATTAAGTCTGCGACGTTTACTTGGATAATATCATCGATGATCTGTGGCATATATTCTGAGAATTTAGGTAGCTCCTCTATCACGGGATTTTTGTAATGAAAAGGTGGGGTGGCCATCTCAAAAAGTTCATTATATGGAGCTTCTTTTGTCCCTATGGCTATTATCTTTACTCCAAGACTCTGCAAGTTTCTGGCAGCTTCTCGAACATCATCTTCTGAGGGCGTTGATGTCAAAAGCACAATGATTTGTTGCTTTTCTTTTCCACCTTCTGACTTTTGGAAAAAGGTTTCATAAGCCTCCATGAGAGCACTTCCAATTTGCACTGAACTCCCACCATTAAACTTAAAGTTGTTCCTGATATGCTTCACCATAGGACCCTTTCTTCTGTAGGTATCCAGCATAAATTCAGGGGAAAATTCATCACTGTATTGAGCAAGTGCCAGCCGAAACTGGTTAGGCTCAATTGGTAGGCTGCTAATCATACGGATCATAAAATTTTTCACATAGGGAAGAGATGAATGTTCCATAGAGTCAGAGCTTTCAACTAAGAGGACAATATCTGTAGGGACTGAAACATAGAAAATTTTGTTTGCTACATCACCTTTTGCTTCTGGAGCTATAGCATAGTTGAAAATTGCAACTGTCAAGACTTAGAAAGAAATTCTGTACCTCATTTAAGTGTAATAGTGACCACATAATAAAACAGATGCCTGCAGATTGGGAAATACTTTGTCAACTGCACCATGATAAAATTAACCAGATATTGCATCAAGTTGTAGTTTCACTTAGCAACCCAACAACATACAAATGAAGGTGAGCTGGACTATGATATAATCTCTACCTTTCTGCTTTGCCTGCTTACACCTAACTCTCTCGTGGTGGTCTCTCAGGCACAGAAGGTCACTATGTAGGTAAAATTTTCCAAGAATGGGAGAGTCCACTGTTCCACGAAAAACATGGAGGAACAGGCTGGGAAGCAGATTGCCAGCATGAAAAATTCAGCAAAAAGGACCACAGTAAACAATGTTTACACATGCCCAGGAGCCCTGTATGCCCTGGCAGCTACACTATACTTGTGTATCTGTGGGCTTGAGTTGCAAGGTGGGGTCATGGCAGGGACCAACCTCCTGCAGCCCACTTCCAAGCAAGGCTGCACTCTAGAAAATGGCCAGCCTCACTTCAGCTTACTGACTCCTCATCTCTTCCATCCCCTCAACATTTTCTTTCATACCTCACCTCACACTTCAGCTCACACCTTAGCCATCTCTTCACACCACCAGTTCATACGTTGAATTTCACCACACTCCCAAAGTCTCAGCTCACACCTCACCCTTTAACTCACCCTTCAACTCACCCTTCAAACCTCATCTTACCTCTCAAACCTTGCCTTACACCTCACTTCAAACTTCATCACACCTCAAACCTCACCTCCCACCTCGTTACCTTATATACCACCTCTCATCTTACCTCCCACATTGTATCTTACACCTCAGACTTCACGTGTTGCCATCTAAACTCAGCTTCAGCTACTGTGCACAGAAGTTTCTTTAACCTCTCAAGCTTCTGGTCATTATTTAGTGCAAAAATGGCAAGTATATTTTCCCCCCATTAAGAATTGCATTTAAAAAAGAGATAATAAAATACCAGTGTTTTGGGAAACAGATGCATGCGCCTCAAAGAGGATGAAGAACAAAGCCAGCAGCATCTTCATCCCAAGGCAGAGTCTTCTGAGCATCCTCTCTGAGGGAGATGAAAAGATTGTCTAAAGTCAGAAAGCTGAAGAAGCTGTTTTTTAACCATGCATGTTTATTAGGAAGAGACAGCTCTATTGAGGTCCAGATTCATCTTGCTTGGATTTTTTTTTAAATTTGGGGCAAAGTGGAAAGCACTTAACTAGCCACCTGTTAATTAAATGGTAATTATTATTACAAAAAAAGTGTCTTTTGAACAGCTATTAACCCTTAATTAATGGGCATGTTTGCGATTCCAGGAAGACTGGGTATCTCATATAGAAATACTACTATTTTCCATGAAAGGCTTTAATTTTTGATTTTTAATGCAATCCATGGTGAGAAGCTTTTAACACAATATTGACAGATGATCCATCTTCCACTGATGTTAGTGGGAGTAAAACTGCACTCTGAGGCTTGATTTATGTGAACTTATTTTAGCTTATTTCAGCATCCATCAGATGCTGAAAGTTTATGGAAATAAACTAACAACTACAAGAGTCATTGGTCTCCTGAATGTTGCTCCTTTTGATAGCCAGTATGAAAGGGGGAGGAAAAGTACATTTAATGGTTTTAATCTATTTGCCCTAGACTGAATTTGAAGACCTGCAGGAGTAAACCTATGGTAGATAAAGGCTATTTCAGTGTGGGCCATGTTGGCCTTCCAGCCCCACATGGAAAATGGCACTTTAAATGTCTCTGTGAGTGATCCCAATCCTCTCTATGATATGAAGCCCTCCATGTGCCAGTTCAGTTGCCAGCTGGCAGGCTTTTAAAAGCAAAAATAATTATTAGGGTTTAAGAAACCCACAATTTACTGTCATTTAGACAATTGTTCTATCACACGATAATCCCTCCCCACTCAGGAAGGGGAATTGGGAAGAACGAGGAAAACTGAGGGTTGAAATATAAACAGATTCAATAGAATAAGACTAGAAAATTACATTAGTAATACTAAAGAGCCAATATCCATCCCAATACCAACATAAATATATGCAGATTATACTCACTCAATTCTATCAGGAGAAAGCTGTGCACTCCCAGCAGCGGACAGCAAAAGTCAGACACTGCGAGTGCTACGGCCTCAGGAGGAAGGGAAGGGCTCAGGGGTCCAGCACTGGGGCAAGAAGTTCTCAGGATTATAGCCATCAAAGAAAAGAGAACTTCTCAGCAAACTTTCTAATTTATATTGAATGTGACATTCATGGTATGAAATAATCCTGTTGGCCAGTTTAGGTCAAGTGTCCAGGTCCCACCCCTCCTCATCCCTGCCTAACTCAAAACCACTTGACGCCTGCATACCACAGCTGGCTATGAAGTAAATATTTTCAGAAATTCAGACACTAGAGTCTTGTGAAAGTACAGTTTTCCCAGGCATTAGAAGAGAAATTAGTCCTGTGTTGCTCAAACCAGGACACTAATTCACATAATAAATCTTAAATTATCTTGTTAATATTCCCTCCAATCTCAGGTTATGATCTGCCCATTCCTGAAAACATCCTGCTTTATGGAAATACTATACACATAGCTTCCTGCACTTGGAGCCAGAGGTGGTGCCAGCTGGTCTGTAGGCTGGGTCTGGCTCTTGGGAAAACAGCTCATCTGCAAGGAAAAGCTGAATAAGAAAGGTCCTGGAGAAGGCCTGCCTGGATCCTCTGCCCGCTGCCTCCAGGGGAAGGTTGGTGCCTCACCTTCAGTCCTTCCCTGTACCACGCTGCAGGCATGCAACAGGCCAGCACCTTCCTCACCCACACCCCAGCCCAGGACATGACTGCCCTTGGACTAGCCTCATCACCAGGGACTTGTGGTACTGCTTTAACTAATTCGATACTTTCCCTTAAAAATTCCTGGAAAGCCACACTGCTTCCTTTTCCTGACAGCATTGATGAAACACAGTCTCTTGTAGAACAGTACAGGAAAGCTAGTTCTCAATCACTGTCTTCTAAGGAGGAACACTAAAACCTGATGTGGACAAATCTCTAACATCAGTGGAGTACCAAAGGAAAATAGGCATCTTCAGCTGCCAAATGCTGAACGTTTTGGCAAGTGGCTCTGTAGGACATCCTTGCTGTCACTTTGGATAGCTGAAATGGCATAGTGTATTTGTATAACTTGTTATTCTTGTATTTTACTGCTATTTCATATATGTGGCAAAATTCCAGTGACTGTCCATCATCCTCTATAGATCTGCTCTTGATTTACAGTATAACTGAAAATATTGTTTGGTCCATGCTTGCTCTATAAGTGTTTCAGTATCAATGAAATTCAAAGTAATAGTTGAAATAATGAGTATGAAATGCTTTTTTTACATTTGTTTTCATTTTTATCTGACAAGTGATAAACATTCTATTTCATCAAAAATAATAAGCTTACTTATTAAATATCTGAACTGAAATTCTGATGTCAAGCATAGCAGAGGCTTTGAGCAACCTGCTCTAGTGGGAGGTGTCCCTGCCCATGGCAGGGGGCAGTGGGGTCGGAACTAGATGATCTCTAAGGTCCCTTCCAACCCAAACCATTCTATGATTTTATGATTATTAGAAATACTTTCATATTTTTATTCTCTGTGATTCAAAGTAATAATCAAAGTACTCAATAAATGATGCCACTGTAAAACGTAAATTATTTGTGTACAAATGGCTAACAAGTGTAATTAATTTAAGGATGCCTGCCCTTCTGTATCGACGCAGTGTTAATTCTACTGTTCTTTTAAAAGATTCTTGAAGGAAAAATGTCATATTACTGAGCAAAGTTTTTATGTATAAAGCAAACTTGCATGAAAAAAAGGAAGTTTGTTTCTTAAGGGTTACTCTTAAGAAAAGTAAGCACAAAGAAAGAGAAGAGTGAAGGCACCCATGTGCTCCCAAGGTCTAGGAATCATGAGATCAGACTGTATTTAAGGGCGCTGTTTTTCATCTCTAGCCTATTCTTTCACCCTTTATACCATGCAGGGCAGGTAAAAAGATTAAGAAGGAAAATAATTTCCTGTGTCTACGGATGACAGAATCCTTGCTGCAATAATATGTTTATTTTGGGGATTATTGTTTACTAAACATGTAAGTGTATATTTGCTAAATATTTATATACAAACACACATATGTATGGATATGAATGATAAGGAAACAATCGGCAACATTTGGAAAGACAGCAGACTGCCCCTAGAAGGAATGGCATAAAATAAGTTAGTCAGCCCTGAGTCACTGTGGTAGGAGTAAGTGATTCTCTGCTTCTGCACAGCTGAGCTGAAGTTCTCATAGTTTTACTAAGGAATTTGAGGGAGCTCTGGTGCTGCATTCAGGATTCTTCCCATAAAAGAGAGGAAGAGAAGCAAGAAGCAACATGCCTATGCTGCCCTGCACCTCTGCACAGTCCAGGTCTGCTGGCCCGGACCAGAGAGAGCAACTCCTCCAGAGGGGCAAAGAAGCTGGGGAATGCTCTCTCCTTCTGGAAGATCTTAGCAAGTAAGTAGGCAGCTATTTTAAAACCCCTACTAACCAGAGGCCAAATCTTTGTGAAGACCCATTAGCCAGAGGAGAACACAAGTCCCTAAGAGGCATGTTCAGGAGAAACACCACCAGTAAAACACAGCCTATATAACCTATTTCTGCACTTCCAGTGGCCTCAGAAGTATTTTTTCCAGATTCTCCCTATATAACATAGTAGGACTTGAAAGTCTAAGCTTCATTATTCATTTGTTTATATTTGTTGTTCTACATTTTTTCAGTCAGGTGTCCTGGAAAGCAATATTCATTTTCATGAATTGTCATTACACAGACTATTCCTTGTTCCTCCCAAGCACAACTATTTTCTTTCTATTTATCAAGTCCAATTGAATTAGCTTTCAGTTACATTCTAAAAATTTAAATTTTTGAGAAAGGGATCACCCAGCATTGTCCTCACGGCTAGGCCATTACCACAAACATGATTAATACCAGTGGATATCATTCACCTCCGATAATAATATTGCTGTTATTAAGTGTTGGAAGTCTGTGAGATTTTACCACCATTCACACATAACTACCTCAGTGTGTATAAGAGATATAATCCTAAAGACTTTATTTACTTTCCTTAAGTCATCGCCCTTTGAAAATCCTGAGTGAAAATCACGTTAGCCTTCGTGTTCACAATTAAACACGAATATACATGCACAGTACAGATGGAGAAAGAGAGGAAAAAAAAAAACCAAATCGAAACCAAAACAAGTCCAATAGCTTTCAGGGAAAATCAGTAGGAATTTGAGAAACTCAAATCAACATTTTTTCAGAGTCATAAATGAATACAAAGAGACAAATTTCTTAAAAGGAGAAATTTTCTGTTATGCTGGTTTTTTAAAGAAAATCTTTTCCAATGAGCAGAACAGTTTGTAACACTTACCAGAGAAAGGGAAAGGTGTCTGAGAGGAACATTTCAGACCATCAGTGTCCACAAAAGGCTTATGGAGACTGACACACCCTTTTATAGGGTTTCAGTTAATTGGCCATGGGAAATCTTCCTACAATGATATTTAATGAATACATTCTGGTGGCTTGGAAGCCTGTAAAAAAAGTATGTATTTGTTGTCTTCCCCTCCTCTTAGTCTTTTCCTTTTCCCTTCTTCACCCCCCACCCTTTTTCTCTGGAACAAGCATTATCATGCATTCTTGGACTGCATTTTCATTGTGTGTGTCACTTCTCAAAATTCAACACATCCATCATACCACAGTAGCTTCTTGGAATTTAAGAAACAGATTTAGTGTATAGATGATGAACAGTTAGTCAAAAGCTGGAGTTGTTCTGTGTCTATATAACATACAAAACCTGTTGATTTTAAGTCTAAAATTAGGTGTTGTAAGAAGAAAATCTATATAAAGCCTATCTATAGCCAGCATTTGTAGGCAATCAATTTTTTTTAATGCAATTTGTTGTTCCCACATTTATTTCCACTTCAGGTTACTAGTGCATGATATTGTAAGACATAGGAATTTATTTTAAGATAATCCCACAGAGTGATGCACCTAATGGCACTAACTACTTACTTGTCTCCATTGATTTCAAAGAGAATTTCACCATTATAAGAATTTGATGGTAAATTAAAGCCTTGATTTACCAAAATCCTGAAATGCTTTCTGGATCCAGGGGCAGCCCGGGTAGAAGTAAACAGAGAGATGTACACCTGCTAACAGACTGACCTGCAGAATTGTTGGAGAGGAGCACTGCTATGGGGCTGCCAAGAAACCTGCTACAGAAGTTCAGAGACTGTCTGGACACTTCCTTCTCTCTTCTTTCATTTCATGGGAGAGTGCCAAGAGCAGAGCACATACCACGTAGAAAAGGGCGCAAAGATCAGCCTGGGAAGATAAAACAGACATCAGACATTGACCTTGCACAAAGCAGAGGTGACACCAATGACCAGAAGGTGGCACCTTGATGAATTTCCATCTGCAGAGAAACCTCCTTTGATTAAATACCCCCTTGGTGGTGGGTGTTCTGTCCATTCAGCTTCTCAGTTCATAAAAACTTCTGGATTTGTCATTGATGGCAGCCTGATATAACATTAGCACCACCTTCAGGGGAGCTACCAGGCTTCCACAGTAACACAGGCTTTGCTCAGAGACTTGGCCTAGTTGAGGGGAAGAGGAAAGACAGGAAAGAATGGTTGATGACCGCTATCACATACTCCATCTCCAGAACTGCAGTTTTATGTGAGGCAATAAAAAGGGCACAGAAAATCTCTGGTCTAGAAATAGAAAAAAAAAAAAAAAATCTAATTTCTTGGTTGCAAAATATTTGAATTAAAACTTGCTAGGAAGGGCTTACTTGTGTGGGTGATTCCTTTGAGCAAAGTCTATATTTTCAAATGGAAATTTAAAATTTTAAGGGGAGCTGACACATTGTTTTGTATTCAGCAGTAGACACCTTTGTGTATAGAATATATACCATTATTTCACTTTAATTCTTCAATAAGAAACATTTTGCATATGATTTTTACAGCTCTTCTTCCAGTTTAATCCTTTCTTTTTTTCAAGGAAGCATAAGAAAGCTGATGCTAGATCTATTCTTGTAGCTTTTAGTAAAAAAATGAGGTCAAGCCTACTGCTAATCCTTTTGTTATTATACTCTGAAAGCACGTTTTACCAAGAAGAGAAAGAATCAGTGCTTTCTGTCCTGAAAATAAAAAATGCAGAACAAATGTGTTCTTAAATGCCCTTTTAGAGATACCTATTACTAGTTTGTTCTTATTTCTTCCCCTCTTTTCCTCAATGGCATACCACTTGGTGTAACACTGGTTTGCTGTGCTGGGATATCAGGTTCATTGGCATACGGTTATGAAAATGGAATCAGCCTCAGTGCAAGTTAAATACTCTTTATTTATGGCACTGCCACCACGCAGCCAGTAACTCGGCACATTCCTGACAGATTCTTGCTGCCTTAAGGAACACTAAGGTTTGCCATGGTGCTGGTGGCATTCCTCAACAATTATAGAGCTCAATGGCTGCACCACTGAAGTCACAAATGCTTTGTTTTGCCCACCAACTAAATAGAGAAATAGATCAGTCTTTGTGTCTCCCTTCCACTCCAGGGATCACTGCAGATCTGCCAGCCGAACTTCTTACATGAGAGCTCCCAGATCCTATCAGGTAAAATGTTCAGGTTTAAACCTAAGACTTGCAAAATTTTTTGTTTTTCCCCAGATCAGAATTACTTTTTCATAAGTGGGTTACGGAGCCTTAACACCAGAAGCTATACCAGCAGATCTGAGAAGGTGAAAAGATGGCAAAGAAGAGGCAGTGACCTCCCAGGTAGTACTGCTATCCACAAGTGTGCAAAGGGCAGGTGCTCAGCAATGCAAACGTTAAGGTACTGCAGGCACTATGCAACAATTTATTGATAGTAAAGCAAGATTTACAGTTGCCAAGGTGGTGCAAAGGTGGAAGCAGGCAGTGGGACTGGTCAAGGGCAGCCCTTCCACTGGAAGACAATGCTACTAAGCACAGAGATGAACCTCGAGGAAATCCACCTTCTTTGCAGTTCTCTGTATGGAGTCACGTCCCTGTGCTGAACTCTCCGAGTTTGGCTTGTTGTGCATTAGTAAAGCATGTGTCCAGCTGTTCCCTTTTCAGAGTTACAGGAAACCCTGCTCTAAGTTGTGGCTTTTGGCAAGATATGCAGAGCACTTCTCGAGCAAAGAGGATGAAAGTAATATAAATGTTTTGCTGGTTAGAATTCTAAGTTTTTATTTAACAATAACAGTGTCAGTGGCCAGATACCAAAATGTGCTTCTACAAGCTGTCTACAAGCTGGATTCACTCACGCAGCAACCTGACAGCAGGCAGCAGAGTGATTCTGGAGCAACCAAGAGCAGGGTTGTCCAGGAAAGCCGATGTTCAGAGCTTACACATATTTGTACACATTTGTGTATTATATCTATGTATATATCTATAGTGTGTATTATATCTATGTATATGACCTGGTAAAAAGCAAGGGTGAATGGTTGTGTTGCACATCCTACTTAGCACAACAGAGAAACTTAGTATTTTTGAAAGCAAATGCAGCTTTCTCTGAGCCCTCTGCTTTAGAGGTCTGAGCAGTTCATTCTAAGCAGCCTTTGAATGACAGTATCTTTTTCAGCCATGATTCCATGTACTTGCACGTTACAAGAGAATTTTACCTGAATGTCCCAAAATGACAAGAGGCTGTTTTGCTCTGTTGGGTTAGTCATTAAGCAAAATAGCTTAGTTTAAGCCTCAGTGAAAGAGGTAGCAACAGGAATAGCTAATGGGGTAAGGGACTGGAAAAACAAGACCTAAAATATTGAGCCCTTATGGTAAAGAGAAAAGGACTTCCTGACTGCCACACACTGGTAAAGGCTTTGTGTCCAATTAACTGCACAAAGCCCTACTAATGGTTTTGGGTTAATTTTTTTTGTGCAAAAATTTCTAATCACAATAGCTGGTTTGCTTTCATGGCAAATTATTTCAGCTTGCCTCAACCACATAGAAACTGCTATATTTTTTGGAATTAGCAGAGTTCACACAGAAGCAGCATCTGCAGTCACAGAACCACAGCATAATGGCATGGCTGAGGCTGAAAGGGACTTCCAGAGGTCACGTGGTCCAACCTACCTGCTCAAGTAAGGCCACCTGGAGCCAGTTGCCCAGGACCATGTCCAGATGACTTTTAAATATCTCCCTGGGCAACCTGTACCAGTACTCCATCACCCTCATGGTAAAAAAGTGTTTCCTGATGTTCAGAGGGAACCTCTTTTATTTCAGCTGGTGCCCATTGCCTCTTGTCCTCTCACTGGGCACCTCTGAAAAGAGCTTGTCTCTGTCTTCTTTTCACTCTCCCTTCAGGTATTTATATCTATTGATAAGATCTACCCCTGAACCTTCTCTTCTCCAGGCTAGACAGTCCCAGTTCTCTCAAGCTTTTCTCATATGTGAGGTGCTCCAGTCCCTTCATCACCCTTGTGGCCCTTTGCTGGTCTCTCTCCAGTATATCCATGTTGCTCTTGTACTAAGGAGCCCAGAACTGGACACAGTACTCCAGCCTCACCAGTGCTGACTAGAAGGGAAAGATCAACCCCCTCCATCTGCTGGTAATACTTTAAATAATGCAGGATACAGTCAGTCTTTGCACCAAGGGCACATTGCCGGCTCACGTTCACTTCACCAGGACTCCCAGGTCTTTTTCTCAAGAGTTGTTTTCCAACTTGGTGTGCCCCAGCATATATTGATGCAGGGGGTTGTTACTCCCCAAAAGTAAGACTTTGCATTTCTCTTTGTTAATCTAACATTGAATGAAAAAAACAATGAGGAAGGAGTTCTTGAAGTTGCACTTCTTGTTGAATTTCATGAGGTTCCTATCAGCTCTCTCTCCAACCTGTCCAGGTCTCTCTGGATGGCAGCATGACCCTCTGGCGTATCAGCCAGTTTTGTGTCATCTGCAGACTTGCTGAAGGAACACTCTGTCCCATCATCCAGACCATTAACATTAATGAAGATGTTAAACTGGACTGGACCAAGTATTGAACCCTGTGGTCACCAGGCCCCAACCAGTCAGCACCACTGAAGACCATCCTCTGGGCCCAGCCATTCAGCCAGTTTTCAATCCACCTCATTGCTTACCCAGCCTACACATCAATAGCTTGCCTATGAGATTCTTGAGGGAGACAGTGTCAAAGGCCTTACTGAAGTCCAGGGAGGTAATATCCACTGCTCTCTCTTCATTTATCAGGCTAGTCACTTCATCGTAGAAGCTTGTTCAGTTGGTCAGACACGACTTCCCCCTTGGTTAATCCATGCAGATTACTCTTGAAGATTTTCTTGTCTTTCATGTGCCTGCAATAGTTTCCAGGATTAGCTGCTCTGTCACCTTCTCAGGTATTGAGGTAAGGCTGACTGGCTTGTAGTTCCCTGGGTTCTCCTTCTTGCCCTTCTGGAAGTCAGGAATGACATCTGCTTTCCCCCAGTCTTTAGTACTTCTCCCAATCAGAATGATTTATCAAAGATTATGAAGAGTGAGTGGCCTTGCAATTAAATGCCTCAGCTGCCTCATGGGTGCATCCCATTAGGGCCCATAGACTTATGTCCTGTTTGCTTAAGCATTCCCTGACCTGATCTTCTCCCACCAAGGGTACCTTCTTCTTGCTTCAGATTATCTTCATGGTCTCCAGGATCTGGGATTCTTGAAGGTGTGTCACATATTGGAAACAGCACCTGGCCACTACCAGCAACCCTGCAAACTCCAGGGCTCTACTGGTCAATGAAAAGAGCAACACTGACGTCTTACACACTGATAATTGTCAATCCCAATCAAATTCTGCACATGCATTGTAATTTGCCAAGATGCGATGGCATTCACCTCCTGCCTCAAGAAAGAACGTAAGACTTGCATTCCATTCACACTGGGTTCAAATTATGACCAGGACATGTACCAGTTTTGTTACAAAAGATAAAATTTACCCCTTACATGTTTTAGATGAGCTGGGATCCTTTCTCATTAGAAAAGCTGGTCAATTCATCTGTCAGCTATGTAGCCAAATTCTGCAATAGGAGCTAGAAAATAAAAGAAAGCCAGATGTTTTTCCTCAAATAGACTTCAGATATTTTCTTTCTCTAACACAATCTTGTTCCATTAAATTAATTCACTTACGTATCACTAGGTCTAATGAATAAAAGACAAAATCTGAAACCTTTTACAAATTAGTACTAGATTACAAGCATTTTCACATCATTATAACATTTATAACAAAAAATAACCAATTAAGCAGGGACATTAAATTTACTCACTTTCATTCAGCAGAACTCACCATCAGTGTTTTGGTCCCAGGTACATCTGTTCTCTGTTGATCACCTTCCTTTTCATAGGACTGGGCCTCAGAAATCAACTACTCTGGATTACAAAACTTAGATAGAACATGTGCATTTGGCTTGACATATGACAGTAGAGCATAAGGTTTAGTAGATCTACCTTCTTGCACTTTTTAAACTACAGACTATATTAACTAAGGCCCCCACCGGCATAACCATCACACCCAGGTTTACTATGGCAAAACTACATTGCTCCCTAAACAGATTTATAAGTGCACGGCTTCACTGTCTAAATACAGTCTCTGACAACATCCATAAAGAAGCCACTTCCTCGTTACTTCTGAGTGTAGGTTCTGAGAGGTTCACATTTCTTTTATAGTTTGGGAGGAATTTGGAATTGAGCATGGAGAGTTTGCTCTTAATTCCATCAACTGAGCAGCAGGTACGTATTCAGAAGACTGCTTTCATTAGTGGAGAGAATGTTATCTCTTGGCAGACAGTCATATCCCAGTACAAACAGATGTAGCCCAGTTTCTACTGTGCTAAGGGGCAGCTATTCCTACACTAATTAATTAGTCTTTAAAAGCAGGGTTTACTAACATTGGCAAAAAGGCCTTGAGCTATGGTGTTCAAACTGCTTTCAAACTAGAGCCAGCTGCAGGAGAAGGCACACAGCACAGCACTAAATGTAGCTGCTCAAAGGCACCTGTGGGACAGGGCAGGAGGACGGGCATGCCCTGCTCCAAGGAGATCACTACATGGATGAGACTAGAGATCCTTCCACATCCATTTATACCACAGTCACTCAAAAGAATGCCATGCCTTCAAGCAGGTCCTAGGTACTCCATTACCTAGAGCAATGTTCTGAAGTTTAACACCTACAGCACCAAAAGTACAGTATGAACTCAGATTTCTCATGGAAGTCTGTTAAGCTCCTAGAAGCAGCAACACCAGAATATTTCACTGGCATCAGAACTTACTATTTCACAAAAACGTTTTACCACCTGCTGAATGCTGATGTGTCACAATTCAGCAAAAGGCAGCAGTCACAGAAGTTTGGCCAGCTGCCCACAAAATAATTATTTGCATGTTTACATATGAGAAGCCACAATATGAAAATATGTTTACATCTGTTTGAAGAACAGCAGAAGTGAAGTATTTAAGAATGATTGATTTTATTCACGTTAGATTATTCAGAAAAATATTTAAAAGCCCAGAATGACTTTTTGGTACAAAATCCTCTAAATTAAAGTGAAGTTAGTTCTTGAAGTCTGTCCTTTGACAGCTAAATGCTTTTTGGTATTTTCTATATAGCAAGATAAATGCAAGCAAATACATCAAAACACCGTGACATTAGTGTCTCGCATCCAATGTTATTTCATTAAAATATCTGATGTATTGTTTTATTTTATTCAGTACATTTCAAAAGTGCACATTTTGATGTTTATGGAACAAAGTCAAGTTTCAATACTTCTATCCCTTTCAAACAATACACTGTTAGCTAACAAAAGTCTCTCATTACTTAACATGTCATATCAGATCAACTGTGATGTATTTTTAGTTTTATTTCCCCTATTAAGTTATTAGATAATAACTTCACAAACAAGTATTTCTTTCAAATGAAACGTGGGACGAAAGTGACTAAAGATTTCTCTTTCAATCACTTTTCCCTATCACCCTGATAGTGTAATTGAAAAACTAGTGTAATTTAAGTGTCTCTGGACTAGGAAGACTCTATACACAAGAATCCACATTCTTCTTATGTTTCAAGTCTATTTTTATTGCCTCCACAGCCCCCATACCAGAAGTGACCGCATATTTTCTGTTCTTTGTCGTAGCACCACTTCAGAACGTAACTCTGACATTCTCCACTATCTTGAATGAGGTCACATACATCTGAAAAGGCAAATAAGGACAGATTTAATGAAAGAAAGATTCACTCTTCTCAGTGTTGTAATTTCAGGGAAAAGTAACGTTCAGCACAAAATGGCAGATGAAAGACTGGGATTAGGAATGGCAGTTCACATGGCTCCCATAAACAGCTCATTGCACTGCTCACAACATCAGTGCAACAACCCTGAGCCACAGGAAATACTTCATTTGTAAAATATAAACAGTAACATGTGCTACTTAATTTTCTGTGTGACCACAGAGTTCACAAATAGGTTAATGGAAGCACCGATTCAAGATTTTACATGTGCACTTACGTGACAGGACCCATTCTATCTGTGCTCAGCAAGCCTGTCATGCACTGTGGATGTACAGCATTGACAGAGGTACATTAGCTCTTAATTAAAGATCCAACATTAAAACAGCTTTGTAAAAGCATCGGTCCTCTCTCGTCAGGAGCGGGGCTACCAGACATTCCCAGAACTACTTTTGAGTGGAGACAGATGAAAAAGAAAGGGATGGCACAGCAATGAGCTACCACACCCAAAGCTACACAGACACTTTTTTCACAGAAATTCTCTCCAATTGTAGTTTAAACAATAAAAATGTTCAAAATGTTAAATGAATGTTTAACAACATTCATTTAGCAACCAATTATCTCACTATCAGCATCCCATACCTACTCTATCAAATCTGCAAAGAAAAAGACTAAAACAAAATAAAGAATATGTGTTTTGATAGGATACCTCTATGAGGGATCGTGTTCTTCCTAAAGGAACAGACTGTAGATATATTTAGTTTCATCATGTTGAGTTGAGTTAGCAGCAGGAGTAACTCAGTAACTACAGTAAAACTTGGGGATTGAAAACGATCAGCTGTTTTACTAAAGAGGATTAGAACTTTACAAATCATAGATCAGATCATAATGACACTTGCAATTAAGCATTTAATTACAAACTGTGCTGTATAGATTTGGACTGAATACAAACATATGGTGAAAAAACACTTTAGAAAACATAATCAATGAAAATGCCTCATACTGCATAAACGTTCAATGGAGCCCTTCACAGTTTAGAGTCTTTTTACTGAATTAAAAAATATTTTCATATTCTAAAGTCATACCATAATCACTATAGGAAGCTCTAGTTTCTACTGTTGCCTCTAAGTTTTCCTCATTCTCCTAAGCTTCTCCAAACTCTTGTGGCTTTTCTCCTTCAGCATCTTCCTCTGTGAAATACTTGTTCTCCTCATAATCATATCTCATTTCTGGCATTGCGTATACAGGTTCTGTGCCTGTCTCTCTAATATTCTCCAAGACTCTACTTCCAGTTCTTTCAATGTCTTCTAAACCATAACCAGTTTCATCAGTTCCAGGAAAAGGCATCCTTCCAAGGAGAGGAAAAAAGAAAACAAATTAAGTATTTAAGCACCAGTATGGCTTTTTAAAAATGCATCTGGGAATGCCATAAAAAATTTTTTGATCCTGGTCCTGTTTCTGTTAAAGCTATTTTGAATATAACTGCTAACCCAAAGGGGTTAATCACACACTTGAAAAGTGAAACAGTCAATTCCAAACCTTTCAATCATAGACACTTGCTGTTGTGCATCTCTCTGATCTAAACTTTCACATTCTTCTTGAAGTTCAGATGAAGGATAACTGTTCATGTCTTCTGTGGGGAAAGCACAGATAGCACAGGTGTTAAAGTTCTTCAACTCCCAGTATGATTAATAAAAAGCACTACATGATTTTTTGTTGTGAACTGGAGTTTGCATTTTTCAATAAGTAACACAACATACCTAGAGCAACTGGCACTATGTCCAGGACAAAGAAAATTATGTTAGAGATTAGCTAGATGAGAATGACTCCTCAACCAACCTTTTATACTTTTGTCTTGCTCTGTAATACACTATTTATGCAGGAGGAGGAGGAGTAACTGCAGCAGAGAGATGTTAATGCCAAATCTGCTAAACTGTTTAAACTTCTATCTGTCCCAAAGTCTAAATAGGCATAAACAACTCAGTAAATCTGGACCTGCCAATGGTCAGAGGAGAAATTTAGGCCTAAATCAAGAACGTATCTGTGTTCTCTTAGGTAAAGAATGGTCTTTCTTTAGTGAAAGTGGAGTAAACAAAGCCACACGTTAAATACAAACTTAAGAGAAAAAAAAACACTTAAGACTTTGGTCCAAGGCACCATTAAAATATAATGCTGTTTGGTCATTACTGGCATTTCCATCAGTGTCCAGCATCGGTGGCAACCTAAAGATGAAAGACTGACTAGCTAAATTATGATTAGAGACTGAATGGTAGTGCATATACCCTGGCTACCTTTTTCTACACAGCATTTCTCTTTCTTTCCGTAACTTAAGCAAATGCCACTGTTACTTACGTTGTAGAAGATTCAGAAAAGCCCGGCTAAACCTCTGAGCATATACCATCTCCGACATTGAGACCCTGCTCAACGCCAGGAAGTGCTGCTCTGTGGGGGAGCTTGACAGCTCCATCAGATGATTGTCACTCACATCGTTGCCAAGTGCAAGAGTGAACAAGGTGAATCCTTGGCACTTGGCTCCGAGTGAAATCTCTCTCAGCTTCTCTCTGTCCCACGTGCTTGTTTTGCTTCCAACTATTGCAAATATGACTCTGTGTTTTCTTTGTCTGGGGGCCTTAAAAAATACATTTTCAACCGTCCACTGGAGGGCAGAAGCAATAGCTGATGGTCCTTCCAGTTGGCAAACAGACTCTTGGATATGTTTCTTCATCAAATCTTTATTGCTGTATGTGACTAGATCAAACTCTAAGGCCACCGGGGTCTGGTTTCTGTCAGGCAGGAAGCCCCTGGGAGCCTGCTGCACCAGTGCCACTCTGATACCTCCATATGATTCATTTGGCCGTGAGGAAACGACAAACTGATCTAGCATGTTGCTCACAAAGTCTTTGGCTCTCTGAAACTCTTCACTGCTGATGCTTTGAGAGCTGTCCATGATGTAAGTGATATCCATATCCATCAGAACAGGGGGAGAAAAGGGCACCTTGCAGTTGGTACTTGGTTTGCATTTATCTAGAGAGGAGGAGCCAATAAGCAGCAAACTATTTAGCAATACAATCAAAGCAATAGCTCAGAAAAAAAAGAAAATCCCAAGTTCTATTAATCTATATATTTTTCTTAAGTTTTTATTTAAAAAACAATAATCAGTTTGCAACTTAAAATCTTGTTGTTCTATTAAAGAACAGGTGAGTCTTGCTGAACAAGATTTGAAGATATCATGGGAAATTATTCAGACATAAGAGCAAAAAATGTTCTTAATTTAAAACTTAACAGGTAAGAGTTCCCTTGAGAAATTTTCTTCTCTGAAAATCTAAATATTGTAAAGGAAACTGAAACCAGCTCTATTTTTCATCTCAGACCACTGTTCAGCATTCTGAAATATAGTAATTTACTACCCTCTCCTCCCCTCATAATGTAGAATTTACAGTAAATGAGCCTGGTTCCGGGAATGCTATTTCAAGTGCATTTCTGTTAAAAAGGAAATGCCAAGCAATAATTAATTTCACATGGCTACGACAGCAACTAATTAAATAGCTTTTGTGGTTTTGAGATTCTAATTCTCATCATCCTTTGAAGAATAAATTCAAATTGTAACTTCTCAGCAATGATAACCTGTAACCAATGAATGATCTGGCATGGAGGACAAGACAGCACAGTTGCAGAAGGGGTTAAACAGAGACAGAAGAAGTCCCTGTAAGGCGGTAAAGTTTCTTTTGGTGATGACAAGAAACAGCCACAGCGTTGTCTTACAGCCATCCTGGAATACGAGCACTTGGGAGCCACCTTTGGGCAGCAGAGCTGGACTGAGTCACCCCATGCAATCACTTATAGGACTGGTGCTGGTGTAAGCGTATATGAAGAACCAGCTCTTAACACATCCTCACACACTCCTTGTAGAACCACTTATGGCAGTAGGACTCTCCCCAATGCACTGTTCATTGATTTACTTTTTTTTCATAATTAAGCACAAACGTGTTTATAAGGTACCATAAAAATTCCCCAACACCACACTGCAAAATAAAATCTATAGAATTTTTTACCGAAAGGGTAAAAAGACCAATGTAACACCTGGAATTTACAAGATGTCTTACCAAAGCAAAGTGTACAATCTGTGATGCTCTTCAAACTTTCATCCTGCTGTCTTTCCCAAACAAATAATTGAAATCTTCTAGTATCATCAATCTTTGTTTTAAAGCAGACACAAAAGTAACATTAAAAAAAGATATACAACATGCAGATGTTTTCTCTTTGTTCTCAATATCATTACTATTTCTCTGGAAAATAGCTGGAGCTGCCTGGCAGAAAAGGACCTGGGGGTGTTGGTCGACTGTCGGCTGAACGTGAGCCAGCAGTGTGACCCGGTGGCCGAGAAGGCCACCAGCATCCTGGTCTGTATCAAGAACACTGTGGTGAGTAGGACCCAAGAGGTGATTGTCCCCCTGTACTCGGCACTGGTGAGACCCCACCTCGAGTACTGTGTCCAGTTTTGGGCCCCCTCCCACAAGAAAGACATTGAGGTGCTGGAGCGGGTCCAGAGAAGGGCAACAAAGCTGGTGAGGGGTCTGGAGCACAAGCCTTATGAGAAGAGGCTGAGGGAGCTGGGGGTGTTCAGTCTGGGGAAGAGGAGA
>BJBW01004702.1:0-56260 GCA_004320125.1 Scolopax mira | reverse complement strand
CTTAGGGGGGGCAGGGAGGGGCCTTCTGTGTTTCTGGTTCGTTAACATTGGTTACTTCATTATTTTTGAATTGGCTAACATTCTTCTGAACAAGGCAGTTAAGTACAATTAAAGTTATTGTTCCACTGTGTTCTTAATATCGATTCTCAGGCTGCTGAGGCTACACCCTCCCAGCAGAAATGTTATGATAAATTCAAAAGTTAAGCAACATAGAAGTTAATATTAAGGTTGACATCCAAGGGTATCAGAAAGCACTGCTGCTGTCTAAGACAGAGTTCAAAACAAAGACTGGTTGCCATTGCTGCAGTGGCAGAGAGCAAATAAACCAAAACTTTCAACACAGAAATATTCACTGAACTGACGTTTATGTACTAACGAAAAAAAAAGGTGGTTTAAGTACAAAAGTTACATTGGTAGAGCATGCAGGAAGTTCTACTCTAAATAAATATTGTGAATATGTAAATGGATCCCCCTACTCCGAATATTTGTTTCCACAATGTCAGCCTTCTACATTTTTATGTTTTTCAGCATTCAGTCTTCTTGAATGCTATTGTCCTCAAATAGAAAAATAAACCCATGGTCAGCTAGGCTCTGATAAGGTTTTCTTTTACTACCATCCCTGACAATCCACATGGGGTCTTAGGAAGGAACCTGCCATAGCTTTTTTTTTTTTTTTTCCCTAAGATTGAACTGTGAGGCAGCTTTGTTATCTGCACATAAATCCTGACATACCTGAGCATGGATTTAGATCCAGAAACTTCTTGAGGTATTCTTTAATCTTCTCTCTCCTTGAGGAGCAATTTTCCATCAGGATATTTTACACTTAAATAATTTGATCCTACATACCTTTAAGTGCTAGACTGTTGCTCAAGAAACTGCTGAGCCACAGACGTGGCTGAAAAGGCTCTAGTAGCAGTCTCCGTTGTAACTGCGGAGTCATTTAGTAGGATTGCTCTGTTTTTTAGAGAACAAAATCCAGGCAACTCGTTCCCTTCACTTGCCAAGTACAAGATCCAATCAGGAAGAACTGACTGCATCTGACTAGAGAAAAGTGCATGTAGGGATTGACTGGGAAAGTCACAGATGCATAACTACAGGAACCATGCAAGTAAAGGTACAGAGACAGTACCAGATACCAAGACCTTATAAAAATTTCCCTACAGATTTGTTGTTTAAGAACATCCCCACAGCAGCAGACAGGGACAAGAGATTCCACTGTTATCTCTTGATTATATAGTGCTGTAAGACCAACATGGAGAACATCAGCAGCTTTCCTTTCAGTGTCAATTGACAGCAGGTACAAAATCATCCAATTAGTGAGCCTTAAAGGTCACACAGTTGATCCTTTCTCTCACTATCATACCAGTATGGCTACCTCATCCCTCTTATTCTTTTTGCTGTCCCATTAAATCACTGAAGTGCTACAAAAGCTAAGAAGGAACAAAACCCTCTGCAATCCATTTGCACCCACTGTCTTTCAAAATTCATTCATACCTGAGGAAGAAACTGGCATAAATTGTCCACCTGAATGTTTAAGGCTGCAACCTGCTCTTCTACCATTTTCAGGGTTGCTGGCTTTCTGTTGATAAACCATGCTGATGTGTTGTTCACCACTTGAATCTCACGTGTGATAATGATATTGTCAGGTGCCTTAGACCTGATGAATAAAAAGAAGTGTTTATGCTTTTGAGAGTAAGCAAAGATTACCAAGTGTCAAAGTATGCTAGAGTTATGGCATTCAGACTTTAAGATATCTAAAAATTTAATATAAATTAACTAGACAGTGGCAGCAGATTCACATTTCAGAAAACATCCAGTACTTCAGTGATTACCTGATCTCACATGGTAAACATCAAGAATACCGACAAATCTTAACTCAGAGGAAGTTATTTATATAAATGACATACTCATGCTGAACAAATGAACCATTTAAAAATTGTTACAGATGTGAATAGTTATATAAAATGTATTTTTATATGACAGTTAGCACTTTTTAAAATTGGTATGCAGGAGGTGCACAGTAATGCTATGCCTTTAAAGTAAAAAGATATTAGCATACAGAACTACATCAATAAGTCAAATATATACACACATTCCACTTGGGAATAAAAATAGTACCATGCAGCATGAAAAATACTAATACTTTTTAAAGAACAGCAAGGGTGGAGTAGTTGTCCACATAGTTCTCTAGCTCAACAGTTACCTTCAAAAATTTAGCCTGGATAAGATGCATCAATAAGAAATGAGCAATGAGATAGTCATAACGTTGTGAAATTTTGGTCACCGTTTTGATTAAGAAATGGACCAGTGTCTGTTCAGTAAACATATAGTTAAAGATGAAGGATAAGGGCTCATAACAGTTTGGAGGCCGTGTATCTGAGCAGACAAGAATAGAGCTCAAAGCAGAAGTAATCCAACAGCTTCTAAGTGCCATAGCGATATGAGACGTCTTCTTGAAGACTGTATGACTACCTCCTCCCAAGTACCAACCTTATTATAATATGCCAGACTTCCTTCAAAAGGCCTACAAAGGCTTTTAAAAAATTAAGGACATTTTACTACTACACCTCTTGATTTTAATTACAATCAAAGGGAAAAATTCAACCAAGACAGTGCTTGATTACAGAACTGAAATTTTAAAATTCCTGTCAAAAAGCAACCTCCTGCATCATTGCTCTCTCACCCTAGATGTTGCATTTAAGTACTGTCTACCAATTAGACAGGCTGGATTACATTGCAACCACTACAGTAGAAATGTTAAGTCTTCACATTCTGCAAGTGTCTCTTCAGACTTTCAAGAAACATCGGGATGTATCTATGTCGAAACGATCATACCTGAAACACATCCCACCTCCTGACCCACTGCTTGACTAGTCTCCAAAGAATGTCTTACTTGATTACTCCCACAAAAATGAAAGTGGTTAGGATTTTTTCAAAGTCTTGTTCCCATATATCTTTTTTCCTGTACACAGCTTTCTTTTTATACAATTTGATTTGTTCTGTTTAGCTCAGACAAACAGATCAGGCTAAGGCTTATCAAAACTACCTGTGCTATTGCAGCTCCATCTTAAGATCTACACAAAAATGCCATTAGGAACTCCATTAGGATAGTCTGCCTTTAGTTGCCAAAAAAATATGTAATACTTACAGGAAGCATGCAATATAACCATAGATTAGTGGTAGAATTTTACAGAGTAAATTGTAATAATTTTCAGTTGCTTTGTTTTGCAAAAGCTTACCTATAAGCTTTTGCATTAGCTTACCTAATACCTCTGGAGCAGTTGCTGGAGCAATTAATTTGATCTACTTCTTTTTTTATTTATTCTTTTGTTTCAGTATGCAATATTTTCAGTAAGAAAGTCGAAGAGTTCCTCATACCAGCAGTATCAGCATAAGGCAGATCATCTAGTTGTTTCTTTTTACTTCTTTAAAAATAATTTCCAAATACTACATCATGATGGCAGAACTGATTGTATCTGAATCATCTGAACCTTAAATGCAATCAAAAGCTAAACACACCATATACATCAAACTTTATCTGTACGTTCTTTGTACGTCAAGACAAGATAAAATGCTTGAAATCAAGACCAGCCATGACTGCTTATTTCTTACGTTGTAATTATTTAACCTTAAAATTTCAAAATCTGGGTTAAAAAAAGAAAAGTAAATAATCAGCTTAAAGACAGACCTCTGTACACCAGATTTTTTTCACACAACTTTATGAATGACTATGTAGGGAAATATCTAATTAAAAATGGATGAAGAAACACAATTTTACTACTTACAGTTCAATTTCTACTACACCTTTCAGGCACCCCTGCTTTACAAAGAGACCAACCTACAAAATTAATTACAGAAATTATTATCATAAAATAACAGTGTATTAAAATGTAACCTCTTACAAAAACATGTATTTGTATAATAGAGTTGCTATAATGGGATATTTTTTTAAAAAACTTATAATTAAAACCTAGAATTTATTTTGGCTGTATATTAAATAAAAATAAAGGAAGACACTATTATCTTTCTTATCAATTAGTAGCATTAGAGCTTTTTCCCCAGGTTAACAATTTCAACCTCCAAAACTGAGCCAATTATAAACAGAGAGGAAGAAATTCTCATCAACTCAGGGAACAAAAGCAATACAAATGAAAGACTAAATATTGATAATAGCAGAACTGCCAATCCTAATAATATAAAAAATTATATAAAAATACAAAAAGCCAATGGAAATAGGAACATACAGCGCTGCCATGCAGTCAATTTACATATTTACATTTGCCTAAGACTGAGCTGCAACCAGAGAATATGTACAGTCATTTAGGCACACAGATTCAGTACTCAAGAAATCTACTGCAATATACTCCATCCAACCAGAATTTCTAAGAAAGCGAATACAAACTTCCTACTATGTCAACACATGATCTCTTGGGAGCAAAAAATGAAAACAGTAGTACAACCCAAAACAATCACACATTCATTTAAATGAAAGACTACGCTTTTAGATAAATTCTCAGACACATTAAGGATATGTTATTTCTAGAGTTTCTATATACCTGGAAAAAATAAGTTAGACGTTTTTGTTTCTCCTTTAGCTGGTATTTCTAATCAGATATTATTTATGCACCAGGCGATATTTTTCTCCCCCACTGGGGAGACTTACATATCTTGAAATATAACCTTTAGTCTACTCAGGTTCTAGTGTTTCCATTTCATAATTCAGCCAAGACATCAAAGTCAAGTAAGGCAAAATCCCTCTGATAAAAGCTTTTGTCTCTGGTCCAGGTTATTCTACAATTTGGACAACTTACTTTTTATAAAATAAAGCAAATCAAGGAAGACAGTCTTTTTTTCCCCTCCTTAGCCACACAGGACTCTTAATGAAATTCAGATTAAACATGAAAATTCCAGAAGTTCATAGTTACCTTATCAGCTCGGCCTATGAAAGAAGGTTTTCCAGCCAGTCCCAGGCAGATGGCACAAACAATGCTTGACTTTCCTGTTCCATTAGCACCTACAATCAAGTTCAGATTGGGTCCTGGATGTATTTCACAAACATCATACGTTCTGGAAAACATAGTATTTATAAGGTTAAAAAAATTATTATGTCCCTTTGAAAAAAATTTACTTGCTTAAAAACTTTTCATGATAACATATGACATAATTTCATTAAATCTAGTCTCAAACCTCTAATACTGTTTTGTAAAAAAACTCAGAGTGAAATCTAACACAGCAATAAAACACTGTGCAATACATTACTACCAGACACTCTCCCCCCTCCACCGCTTGACAATCACCTAACAGGAAGAAAAAGAGAAAAAAAACACACGCAGAGGTTGACACAGACAACAGGAACCACCACCGCAGGGGAAGAAGGG
Source organism: Scolopax mira (assembly GCA_004320125.1). Taxonomy (NCBI): domain Eukaryota; kingdom Metazoa; phylum Chordata; class Aves; order Charadriiformes; family Scolopacidae; genus Scolopax; species Scolopax mira. Next base: position 50,882 of record BJBW01004702.1, on the reverse strand, counting down.
CCAACAGGACCCCACCACTGGGAAACACACCCCCTTGGGACGTGACATCGCACCAACACACGGGATTCATAATCCACGTAACAGGTCCTCTCCATGCTCTCAGCAAATCATCACCTTCCATGGAATAAAAACGTTTCACGCACTCCCTCTTCCAGCCTCGACTCACCTGGGTATCCAAGGCCTTACCATAGCCCCCCATTTAACCGCGGGTGACTCCCCACCCGTGCACGACTGCTCCAGGTCTGGCCGTCCCGACTTAACCTTAACTGCCGTCCCCCCCTTTAAAGCGGGGCCGGGGGAAGCCGCGGGCGCTCAGGGTGACCACCGACCCCCGAGTCGGCGGGGAGTCCCCGCGCCCGCAGGCGCCCTGCGGCCAATGGCGGCCGTTCAGCCTCCCAAACCGGGGACGAGGAAGCGCCGACCGCGCACTTACAGAAAGTTCTCCATGAAGATCCTGACGATGGAGCCCTCGGTGAAGAGGGGGCGCGCCTCGGCACCCCTCATGGCCCGCGCGCTGCCGCCAGCGCCCACATGACGGGGGCCGAGGCTCCATTTCCCCGGCGACGCCACCGCCATCTTCCCCCCCGCTTCAGCCCACCCTTCAACCACCGCCGCGAGATCCCGCCCCGCGCCTGGCCCACATTGGGCGGGTGGGAAACGGCGGGTAGAGGAGTAGCGCGCTCATTGGTTGATGGGGCCGGGACTAGGACGCGGCGAAGTCTTTCATTGGCCTACGACGTGCCGCGCTGGTGCCCATTGGCTAAAGGAGCGCAGGGCGGTAACGGCAGGCCGCGAGGAGAGTTGTGTTGCTTTCGGTTTCGGTCACTGAGGCGGCTGGCCGGGGTCCCGGTCTTCCGGCGCTGAAGCCGCCTCCCGGCCGGTACGGGGTGCGAAGAGTTGGGCGCCGCGCCTCGGTAGGCCGCTCTCCTCCAGAGCTCACCCCTCGGAAGAGGGGCGATCGGCACCGGGGCCTGCCCCTAGGGTGCTTCCGGAAGGAGCGGGAGGCGGTTGGGAAGCCCGCGGGGCCGCATCCCGCGGGCCCCCCCCGGCTGTCACTGCCGGCAGCCTTTTCCCCGGCGGCTGGGCAGCGGAACGCGGCCTGGAAGAGGGGTGGCGGCGGCGGGGGCTTTCCCACAAGGTGGCAGCACAGACGAGCAGTTGGGATGCCCGCGCTTCAGAGGCAGACGCCTCCTCGGCGTCCCCTCGCCTGCCTTCATGGGGACGGGCTGGCCTTCCGGGCGGGCCAGCTCCTCGAAGTTTTCATCTTCCGGCACCTGTCTGGACGTGCTTGCTTGTTCTTAATTTTTAACAAAATAGCGGGGAAAAAAACCCCCGTTGTTTAGAGGTGTTACTTTCTAAGGTCAGGAAGTCTGTAGGAAGGATAGATTTCCATTGGAAATGATCCTTGAGGAATGTGTGTATGCATGCAAGATTTTGGCACCTTGACTGCAGGGTGATCAGCAGCGCCACTGAGACCCCCGCAGGTGCTTTACCTTCCCCACATGCTTTATTTTTTTCTCTTGGACCAAGAGTCTCTGCTGGAACACAAGGCCTAGCCAAAGCTTTTACGTTCTTACCAGAAGTCTGAAAAGAGATAATAAACTGCTCATGCTTAAGTGGCACTAGGTAATGGAATCAACCCATAATTAGAATTATTTGCTCTATAAAGATTACAAGGAAAACAATATCTTTCCAACATAAACCCAATACCTAGCATGCAGAGGTTTGCAAGGCAACTTGCATCGAAGCAACTATATCTGTTATACTCAGCAAAGACTCATGACTGCCACGGTAAAGACATCAGGACAGCATCTTTGGGTATGGATGTAAACGTTGTCTACGTTTGCAAGTATCTAAAGAGCGGGCTGAAGGATGATGGAACCAGACTCTTTTCAGTGGTTTTCAACAATAGGACAAGGGGCAATGGGCTCAAGCCGGAACATAAGAAATTCCATTAAAATATGAGGAAAAACTTCTTTCTGGTGAGGGTGAGGGAGCCCTGGAACAGGCTGCCCAGGGAGGTTGTGGAGTCCCCTTCTCTGGAGATCTTCAAGACCCTCCTGGATGCAGTCCTGAGTGATGTGCTCTGGGCAACCCTGCTTTAGCAGGGGAGTTGGACTAGATGATCTCTAGAGATCCTTGCCAACTCCGACAATTCTGTGATTCCATTAAAAGTAATTTTAGGCTTCTTCTTTGAGAGGAATTTAGGTAGACAAAGGGAGGGTACAAGGGCAGATGAAAAAGTTGTTCCAGCCACAGGGGAAAAAACAAGGCAGAAAATATTAGGATCCATGAAAGAATGAATGAAATGTTTGCTCCAACATCATGAGTGGAGAAGCCCACAGGCAGTAATGAAGCTGACTGGCATGTGCAAGCCTATCAGGACATGAGCCAGCCTCTTTGGATAAGCCACTGGACTCTCCACCAGATCCATGTCCAGAAACCTTGGTGTAGAGGAACAAAACATAGAAACGCACCCTAGTACAATGTGGTATAGAGGGGAAAGAATAGTAAATAGAAAGTATGTCATTCATAAGACTTGTGATCATAGTTTTGTAATAGCTGTGTAATAGAATGCAAATTTATATTACTGTAAATTAGTCACATTGGTGTGCTTATTAGTTAATAACAATATTAATTGATAATGTCTCAATCAATAAAAATTGTAGTCTTCTAAATCAGTTACATCTCAAGATTGCAGACCAAAAAGGTAGAGTTGGGCTCAGTAAGTAACAGTGACTTCCAGCCAAAAAAGACAAAGGCAGAAGGAACCATTTCAATGTATTCCCACTGGAGATTGCTAAAGATATCTGTTTTCTCCAGAATTTGTCAGGGAGTGTTTTTCAGGATCTGGCAAGTATGGAAACTAGTAAGAGCTGGAGAAAACAGACAGCAAAGGCCACAAAGTAGGCAGTGGCTGGACCAAGAGGGGCTCTTGAAAGATGAAAGGAAGGATGAAAGCTAATATGTAACATAATAGCAGCAAGATGTAACAGAGTACACTGCAGTGAGCAAAGGAACATAGCAGAATATGCAACTGTCTAAGAAAGACACCTGAAATGCCCAAGTTCAGAAAAACCATATGCAGGTGCAGGAGGTGCACAAGAAAAAAACAGGAAGGATGGGAAGAAATCAGCAAGATGAATGCATGTCAAAGTAATGTTAAGGAATATTCCAAGTTGATTTATTCATACTTAAGCAACTAAGAAACCCAAAATGTTTTCTCAAGGGAAATGTTAAAATTAAGTAAATTTGATATTTGATACTAGTGTTTTGTTTGCGACAGGACAAGATTGATGTTTTCTCTTTCAAAATGCGAGAGGTAGAACATTTTGACTCGGTACCACGTTGCATGGAAAGCGTGCTCTTTTCAGCCTTTTGCCTTTCATAGTGGTCCTTTTGGGGCAGTGGGTGTCTGAAATGTGGGAACTGTGTTCAGATCAAGGTAGATAAAATGCCAAGGATTTTAGTGCTCGGCTTCAGCTGGTCTTAATTAAGCTTTATGACTGTAAAGTTGGATTTATGTTAGGTTTGTTTTCATGTGACACAATAGTCATCTAGAATACAGTTAGTTCCACTTACATCAGCGTAAAGCTGTAATAATTTACTTTCTTGTTCTGGTTTTCCATTGGTGCAACTGAGAACTGAATTTGGCCTTCTTTTTGGAAATTAATAAGGCTAATAATAAAATGTCAACAAATCAAAAATACTTAAAGAATAAAAAGAGTATCAAACAAGAAGGCAATGAAAGGGCTTTTCCTCTGATTTCAGGACAAGCTGAGTTCCACTCCAGCACAAAGCTGCATTTAGGGTTTGTTAGTGTTTGGGATGTTACAAAGCTTTTGAAGGTTTCTCTTTCATTTCCATTTTATGGACTGTGCTACAACTGGGATCAAAGCAATTATTTGTAGGTTCTCCAATAGCTTTTGGAGAAATGTTCAGACAGTAATCAGGCCCAGTGTAGCAAGTCTCAGAACTGTTCTTTGCCCTGCTGTAGCTGTCCCTGTACAGCTACTGCAGCAGTGATAAAGGAACAAACAGTAAATAAAAATGGATCCAGGGGCAGAAATTAGCTGTACAGGGAGTTTCCTATTTGGACAGAACTGATGGAATGGTTTTTATCTCCATAAAACTGAAGTTTGCCAGTGGAGAAATCTTAAAGCACTTCCTCTAGTTTTCAGATGTTTCCCAGCCATTCTTTCTCTAGTCTGTGAATTTCCCATTTCACAAATTGTTATTCAGCAGACACTAATTTAAAAGCACCTTTCAAATTCTCCCTCTCTTCTTTAATTCCTGCAGTAGAAGTGGGTGGAAAGATGCTGGTGTTCTGTAGTGAAGGAAGAACTTAAGCTTTTGCTTTTTTTTTTTTTTCTGTCAGGACTGTGCTTCACACCCAATAGATAACTACTGCCTTCAGTACTGACAAAATCATCATACCAGTGAGGTCCCTAGAGAATACCCACTGAAGAGCAGAATAGAGCACTTTGCCTATATGCTTATTTGTATCAGCCTAAATCTGATTATTTTGATGGAGTGAAAGCAGAGTTGCATAAATTGTTGGACGCAGGAATCAAGTAGTTACACTTTGTGCTTCATTTCATTTACAAAAAAGTCCCATCAGAAGTGTGGAGAACCACCAAGCATAATGGTTGTAACCACTTCATTTTCACTTGTTTTCTGCTTAGATGATTTGATCTGAATGTTGATACCAAAGCATAAGCTTTATAGAAGAACTGTAATACTGAACAGACACTTAAGAAACAGTCTATTCATTTTCAGAATAGCAATAGTGAGACATTCATAACCAGCTGCCAACAGTGACAATCTTCAATTTTTTGTGTCACCAAAATGAAAACTTGACTAAAGATGCAAGGGACTAGATTGTTCCAGGTGCTGTTTATCCTTACAGGCCGTTAGGAAAAATCTGTGCTTTTTTCTAAAAGGAGCAAAAGCTATTCCCACTTTTCAGGGCTCACATTTTGCAGCAACAGCTTGAATGTGGTGGCTGTAAGAATACTTGTAATGGCTCAATACAGGAACTCCGTGTAGTAGATCAGATTGATTTCTGTCAGCTGTCTTAGGTGATGTGACACACATTTCATTCTCCTTGTATTCAAAATACTGAATTCAGGCTATTGCATGAAGTTCAGTTGTTTCTTGTTACACCAATAACTATAAAGTATATAGCAGAGCAATAAGATGCTTTTCAAAGCTACATTTTATTAGGAAGTTATAATAATTTCAAAATGAAACCTTACAAACAAACATATAATCTTAAAAATTAACATGTTGTGTGAATTCAGTTTCCTATTAATATAAATGCAAGGCATCTGTGGTTGGCTGAAGTGTAAGTACATCTCTGCAAGTGTACAAACTGATTTATTAAAATATCCCCAAGGCTTGGATGCAAGAAAACATACAGCTTCCAAGGCTTTCATTTCATATAGTTCAAAATGTCAGCAGCTTACACTGAATTATATTGGAACACTAAAAGAGAGTTTGTTATTTGCAAGGACAACAATTATATTTGTTATAGTAAAAGAATACAAAACCACAAAAAATTGCCATCAGAGCATTAGGAGTTTCCCAGAGAGATTTGTCATCATGAATAATTGCACTTAACGTGTTGGCTATTACTAGTTGCTAATACTATTTTCTTTATTATTTCAAAATATTTATAATTTCCTTAACAAAAAACCATTCTGTACCCAACACAAACATTCACTGAATGCAGATTTAAGATAACACAGTATTGGATTTTAATTGTGCATCTTTACTTTCCTCTTTTTACCTATATACCAGAAAGGTTTGTGGGTTTGGTTTTGTTTTGTTTTTTTTTTAAAAGGCATTAAAATGAATGATCTGTGCAAAATGTGAAGCCTTTGTATAATAACTGACACCTCATGCAAAAGAGAAAAATTATATAAAAAACAGTCTAAGAAGCCCTGAGTCAATAATTTCATTCCAAAGGCAAGGAACATGAGTGCTCTGAGTTCCTCCTATACATTGGTGCAGATTCAAACCAGTCCAGTATTTTCTTAAAAGATATTTTCAGATAGACAGTTTGTGCAGTTTCTCACATAAAAATCCTTTATGCACATCACTCCTTTCAGCAGACTGTGTATTTAGTACTCAATTTCATTTAAGCTGTCAGGATAGCCTGATGAGAACTGAATTTCTTCCATTTCTAGAATACAAAGAAGGGGGAAATACTGTAATTATTTGTATTTTTATCATACATAAGAATGCTTAAGACATTAAGAATGTAATTAGCATGCTGGATTTAAATGGGACAGCCATATGATTTTTCAAAAGTCTTACAGCATTTTTACTAGCCCAGATTCTGGGGGTGGTCTTGCATTTTATTTAAAAAAAATACATTCCTCACTAGCCCATCAGCATGGTACTATATTCAGATCCATTCAGCGAGGATTCAAGAGAAGAAGTATCACATGTCTAATTAAAAAAAGTACTGTGAATTGCTAGGTGCAAGAAAAGAGAAACAAAGTAAGTTTAAACACTTACCCAAACAGGGTCGCGCCTGGAACAGAATATCATCTACAGCAGTGTCACTTCTTATTGACACACCACGGATTGCCTCAAAAATAATCTGTAAAGACACAGCTTCTCATGAATCTCATGAATAGGAGGAAGGAGTAAGGAAAATAATCACCATGCAGTCTATTCAAGGATCTAGTATGTCCTAAAAGCCAGATTCTTGGAAAGAAACCTTTATGCTCCATCGGTTGGCTGACTGCCCTGGTGTGCAATGCCAAAGGAACCAAATATGTTGTTACAATTTGTTAAGAAATTGCTGTGTGTTACAGACCACTGATAAGTTTTCTCTTGTGATGTGCCATTTCTGCCTTGCTTTTCAGCCCAAGTGTGTGGCTGTGTGTTGCCCAAATGCAGCAAGGCTTGAGGAGGAAAAAAAGCATTACAGTATTATGTTGCAGTCTTACTGCTGAAGCAAACTTCTCTTCTGTAAGAGGTTTATTTTATCCTGATGAATTTCTGGGCTCTTAAGGCAAAGTGATTAAAAAACCCGCTCACAACATCTTTGTTAGTGGCCAGTACAGTTTTGTGCCCAGTGATGTTTCAGTCAATAGCGATTTCAGCTTCCTCTTTGACAGAGAAACCAAAGCAGGCTTTGTCTCTGGTAATACTGAAATGATGGCACTGTTGAAACCAAAAGCAGAGCTCTGGCTTTGCATCATCCCTTGCTCCTGGTGCCACTTCAGAAAGACCATCCTCCAACAAGAAGCCATTTCATCGCAGCTTAGTGGTTATGCCAAATCTAGAGAGGGCTTTAGGCAGCTGATGGAAAATAAATTGCTCAAGGGATCTAAATAAAAACTACCTTTACTAGTAGTAAGACAAGACATGACGGGAAAACTGCATTTAAATACTTTTTAAAAATAATTTTGTATTGATGAATTAGTGAACTATTTTCATACTTGCATCGTATTCATGTCTTTAGTAATTCCCTCCCTACCTTCATTTGTAAGAAATGACACATTACTTCAATTTGCCCAGTAATTCAATGCTATCTAGATTTTAAGATTTTCATTTTTTTTAGTACAACCTAAACCTTGAATTCTACCTCATAGTTTAGTTCAGTATTCCATTTTCACTGCTTTTTGTTTGCTTTTTCTTACCTGGTAATTTCTATCACTTTCATATTCTATCAGTCCCCTTAGCCATGAGATGCTCTGTTCCCCTGTCCTCCTCCACAAGGGAATCTCTTCTTCATCACCTTCCTTTTTTAGATAAACACTTAATAATCCAGTCCCAGCTCCATACATGTGATAGAAAAATGTCAAGCACTGTTTTCCAGAGGTTCCCCTTAGTGATCTTGAAACTAGGTATGCTCTCTGTCCATAGACCATGTCGGACGCCTCTATATACATATAGTATCCTTAAAAAGATATACAAGCAAGTATTAGCAGCATAGAATACATTCTCTCAGCATGTTAATTGCACTCAGCATGCTCATTATATAACAAACTATGGTTGAAACTATTTTGATAGAGATTTTTATGCCATGGGCTGTTGTATTAGTGAATTGCAGTATTTGTGATATTGTAATAATTCTGAAGTATAATAATGGTAATATTTGCAAAAACTAATGTAAGCACAGTTAAAAATTGTTTATATCTGATAAAAGATATAGCAACAGAAATTAATAAAAAGTAAGAGAAAATCATAGCTGTTCTAAAGCAGGAATGCACTCTGACAGTGGCTCATTAATTGGAATTCAGAGACAGCTGCATGAACATCTGAGGGTACCAATTAGGCCATGGTTGGAGCTGATGCTATCAACAAAGCAAACAAATTGAAATACCTCTTTTAAATCACATAGGACATCAATAATATTTTTCTTTCTGTGATCAAGATGTGAAGACACAAGTGAGGAAAACTAGACTTTCTAGCATCCACGAATGAATGAAAGATTGTCATGAACTCTGATCTGCGGAAAAATTAATCATTAATTGCTGGCAGGCAAACTAATTCCCCCCCCTTCTCTGCCCCCCCACTCTGATATCTCCAATTGGAGCAAACTGAGGTGTATCAGAAGATTGAGGATCATGCCCACGTCCCATCATCTGCTGCACGTGGCAGCTGTTCTGTGTCTTAAGCTGTACACTCGACCAGCTGGCAGTGAACTCAGGGTTTGCAGCAGCTCTTCATGCTTCCCCACTGCTCCCTTTTTGTGGTGTTGGAGAAAAAAAGCTGCTTTCTGCCACCACAAGTCCTGGTGGTGAGATTGCCCTTGGGGCAGAAGAGAATTCCTAAGAATCATAGGCAGGAGAAAAGCTGAGAGCGGCAAGAGCAGCTAGTATCTCACCAGCTTGGGGTGTCTCTCATGATAATCTGTCCTATTATCTACAGAAACCCGTGCAGAAGACATCCCTTCTAACTAGGGCTGTAGTTTGCTGGTGAACAGCGTGAGAGGGAAAGGGTGAAAAGAAGACTATCTTCAGCTGTAGGTACAGTCTAAAGAAAAGATAATTTAGTACATTGTGCTGGGAGAATTCCCAAGGCTAGTGCAAGCCATTGTGAGGAATCTGATGTTCACTATGCTTACAAGCTCCTTAAGTGAAAAATCAACACCAACAGCTTTCTACTAGAGTACAGTAGATAAAATCACTTGCCTTTAATTCTAAAACCTGAACTGTATTAAAAACTTCTTAGAAAGGCAAAATGAGCCCTTGGTTTTGTGAATTCATATCCACACATTTTGTCGGCACATCTTGCTGCAAAGAGATGAGTGAAATAAAGAACTAACATTGTTATCACAAGCACAGCTAACAAGATTATCTTGCTTCACTACTTCTAAAGATATCTATCAGCTTCAGATCTCAGAATACTTAGTGATCTACGTAAACTGAGAATAGGCCCAAATTCAGTTTCTGCCTTACAAATCAAGAAAATTGTGCTAACAGCCCATTCCTTTTCTTGAGCTGGAAACTCTCGAAGTGTTGCTCCTACTGTAAGGAGTTACTGTCCTTGCAAACACAAGACCCAGGATATAAAGTATTTGAAAGAGGAAGAATAAAACATATTATCTAGGGAATAACGAGAAAAAGAAAGCATCAAACAAACCTGAATGTTGAATTCTTCTACAGAATTGAATTTCATTATCTACCAAAACAGCCATCAACTTTAATGTGATATCCTTTTGGACCATATTTTGTAGAAAAAGGAAGGTCTCCCAGATAATACAGAAATGGCCTACAGATGCCTTTCCAAGAATCTGACCCACATTTCAAAATAATAATTCTCAATGAATGCTTTGAAATGCATGAAATGCAATGAAATCTAAATGAGCTTTAAGAATTGTTTGAAATAATTCTCACTTATTTTAAAGCTGGTGATCACATGTCTAGCTGATGCAGAAGAACTGGACAGCACAGGTAACAAAGACTTACAGACAGTATGTCACCTCATTCACTCTAATGTCATCTAATTTTTAAATGGAAACATGACAACAATTTCAACAGTCCCTTTTGAAAGTTATTCCACACTACAAAGGTACAATTATCAGGAAAATGTTCTTGATTTGTAGGTAGCCTACGCTGTCCCCTTAGATAAATTAGCCGATAGATCTAATCAGAATATCGTCAGATTTATATTTCCAGTTTTATTTCCTAACACATAAGAGAACTTCTAAGCTTTTAAACTTCCTTTTCTCTGAAGGCCCTTCAGATTTCTATCCAGAATCAGTACTGTGTAGAATTGACAATAGAAGAATATATTTCTTGGTGATCTGAAATTTCAAGCCAAAGAGAAACATTCCCATCTTCATTCTAAATTCCACATGAAGGATTTTGGCCATATAGTCCCACACACCATGAATTTGCATCTCTCTAGCCCATTTCCATACTGTGCTCGGGGCACAAAAATTCTACAAGGAGATAGGAAAGGCAGGTTTTGCTGAATGTGCACAAGCCCATCTTTTTAGATAAAGGTATCAGAAACAAGACAAAACATTTCTCATTTTATTACCTAGGAGCATTTGTTATTTTGTTAACTAGAAACAAAACAGTTTTCCAGAGTAACTTGAATTAATAGACCAAGACTTCAGCTGAAATAACTATGCTTGATAGGCTTAACATGCTTTACACTCAGTCACAGTTGACAGAATACTAATAGCTTTTGGTGAGCTTTTTGAGCAAGCCAACTGCTTTTGTAATCCAGCTAAAATTTTTGACAGACTGGATAGATGGCTACTGTGAATGAGCCAGCTTGTCTGCAACTGGCTTTATAACTTGTTGAAAGAATGCTAACCACGGTGAAGGAGGGCATATCCAGAGGCCCCAAAATCTTTTTCAAATCTATGTAAGCATTTAAAGTTCACAAGCCTTTGTGAAGGCAATTTCATCCATCTTACTGAAGTCAATGGGGTTGTTACTGAGGTCCTCTTCTGCAGTAAGCACCCAAGGCGGTGATGCAGTTCATCATTTCCAAAAGTCAACAGGTACTGCCCCTGGTGTGGAGGTACTGATGCAGTTCTCAGTGTACCCACTCATGCTAATGGGGGCCCCACTTTCCTAAATACTTTAAATTAGACAAGTGAGATTATGGAGATAATTTTTCAGACAAAGGGTCTGTGGGACCTCTTTTACTATGCCTATTTTCTTCTAAGTTTGAACAGATCGTGAAGATCGTGATGCAAAAGAGCCCCCAAACACTTGTTTGCCTTGTATTTCAGGGAATATTCACATAAACTAGGCAGTTGAAAGAAGGCTTTTCTGCAGTCTGGAGAGTCATACTGTCCTTTCTTCTCCCAAAGGAAAGGACTACCTTAGGACACGAAGACCAAATTACCTACTTGGTCTGCAGATAACTAAAATTAAACACTGCATTCTCAAAACCACCTTAGTTTAATAACTTTTCTGAACGGAATAGTAAAAACTTTCTATGTATTCTAGGTTATCATTTCAAAGTATTTTTGATTAACTATCAATCTCTGTTGTGAAAGTTCAGTGTGGAGCTTAACTCACCTACCCCGGTAGTGTGGTCTCCTCTCGGCCCAGTGTAAGAAGTGGGAGTTGGACCCCTTCTCCTGTGCCAACTCCCACGACCTCTCTTCTTCTGAGTAAACACACACTCATCTTTTTCAAAAGTACATTCTCCGGGACTGGGCAGCATTAAATCTATAAGGAGAGGACACCGTTTAAAACTGCAAATATATGTCAGGTACATACATGGAGAGATTACACAAGCAATGTATTCACTCACCTGCTGAAAGCACTTATATTTACCCAGAAATACCTACAGTAATCACAATAGCTTCAAAATTATTTAAGAAATTTTATTTAATTTTCTTTACAGCTCTGGGAAAATCTGTGCCCTAGTCTGGCTCACTAACATGTACAAATATTCTCTAAAACAGCTCAGACAGTTTATTCACAGCTCTTACTCTCCAATGAGCTTTACTAGTTTAATTTTCTTCACTATTGTGAAGACCCCACCGTGGGGGGGTCCTGCTTCTCACCACCGTGGCACCCCAAGCCATTTAATGAGCTCCAGCATGCAAAACATGCATGTTAGATGAGTCTTGTCAAAGACTGGAGTTTCTGTGAGCTGAACTCAAAAGCCACATTTAGCTCTCTTGTGTTCCCTTCACACCAGATTCTAATACCACATACAACAGACCACAGACCGATTACTAGATTGTTTTCGATTGCGATTACTAGAGTATTTTCATTATTTCAGTTCTATTAGATGATGCAGAAGACAGAAAGTTGACAAATCAAATGCTCGCCTGGAAGCTTCTTCTGTCAGCTCTTCTGCTATAAACTGAATTTGTGATTCAGGAGTAGACACTGAGTTGCTTTCATATTTTGGAAAGGAGAAAGCCTTGATGTTTTGAAAGCCTTAATGCTCTGGGGCATTTTTCGGGCATTTTTTTGTGGCCATCAGTGACAAGTGTCCATATGACTATACACCCAAATATCAGCTACGCACATTTGGTTCTTTTTCAAATTACTTAGGGAGTAAGTAAGGCAAAACAACAACTGTTGGAAATGCTTTAGCAAAATGGCATCTTGTTTTATACACATGACGGCTGTCTGTTTTGTAATGGTTAGCTGCCTAGATGTGTGAAATACAATCAAAAGAGGTCATTTAAAAGTTCTTATTACAGGGAATATAAATGGCATGGTAGCTCAGCTTCATCAACATTTCAAAGGCACAGCTTTATTCAGAAGAAGAATGGGATTATAGATTGTGCCTGCCTCATGAGAATGGTTCCAAATCAGGATACAATCTTTGCATTGTTAAACCTCAAAAAGCCCCAGAAGAGGGAGTCTGGGTGCGTTCAGAGAGGTTAGCATGTCCGTGTTAGACGGCAAAGCCTTGCTCAAAAACATTCAGTTCCTCCCACTACAGGAGAGAGAGCTGGACTCATACGTCTTCATTAGAAAACTGCAGTTCAGATAAGGGAAGTGTGTATTGGCCTTGCACAAATATACTTGTGGACTAAAAAGAATAATGCTGTGTTTTGAAAATAGTGCTTTTGGGTCCACTCCTAAAAGCCATTTGAAAGATGCTTTCCTCTCAGTGGAACCACTGGTTTTTTTTTTAAATTGTAATGCCCCAAAAGTGGGACCATTGGGGTTTTTTTAAATTGTAATGCTCACCTATGTACAACTGAACTGGAGTCAGTGAAATTAATTAGGAATTAGCTGGTCTCCCTGTAAACAAAAAGTGGTCCTCGCTATATGTATGCTACTGCAAAAATAAAATTTATGCAATACTTACTGGAAAAAGAAAAGAAACCACAGTGCGATGAAGGCAGCTGTAGGATAGGCTTGGAAAAATTAAGTTATGTAATGAACTCTTACTAAACAGGATAGCAGCTGTTGGACAGCAAGTATACATGGCCTTACCAGCAGCCTGGCAGCTTCCCAGGCTCAATGACACATCATCCAGTGCCACAAGTCCACAGTCCCAGAAGCTTTTACACCAGCTGACAAAGACAACCTGCAATACATGAAAGAAGTTTCAGGTATCTAACAAAAGTTGGCACTGTTAAGAGTCTTAAATTTTAGATTTTTCCAAATGTGCTAGTAAGTTTGACATCAAATACTAATACTGCCAATGACTTCAATTTCAAATCCAGTGGGGTTTAAATGTATGTTTTCATTCATTAGAAAGTGTTTTCTCACTTCTACAGGCAAATAAGGATACATATTCTTGTAAGTAGTTTCCATTTCATTAGGAGAATGTGTATTTTTTTGTGTATGAGACAACATGATTCATTGCAGCTGTTATGGTTTTTTCCTCCACAAAATCCAACATGAACAGTTCAAATGTCCTCAGCTATCTTATCCTTAGAACCAGGACATTTTATCCATGGAAAAATAAATTTGAAAGAGTAATGCAGGGTGATGGCCAAGAGAAATGATCATGGCAAAAAACCAAAGAACAGTAAGAGACAAGATGAAACTACTGCATAAAATGGGATTATACGGAAATGATACAAGGACATGATATCATAAAGCAGGAGGGTGGAAATGCTAAGCATCATTCACAGTGTCCATCTGTGTTTGTGAAGATTAAGAATAGTGTCCAAGATGTTTTATTTGACTACACATCCATTCTGCCATGGAAAATACAAGTCACTCATGAGAGAACAAAACAAAACTTAAGAAAACTATAAGATTCCCAGCTGCTCATCTCTCAAGGTTGACACAGATCTGTTTGAACTACAGAAATGACAATAAGGCTTATTTTGTGAAAATACTGCTGGCAGATTTCATTGCAAACCACCTGTCTGACCATTGGGGTTATGGCTATAATTTGGGAGGAGCTTTTCAAAACAATTCCTTTGTGATGAGGTCTGAGCAAGTCACTGGAGGCAGATGAGTGTCACTTCTAACAGTTTAATAGTCTGCAACAGCTGTAAACACCTCATTACATACTTGAGGTTAAGTACTGACTGACAGCTTCATGTGGGTGCAAAAAAGTTGTTTAAAAGGGGTTCATGCATTATCCAATATGTCCTCTTTTAACAGGCCCGATAACACCTTACATGTGGTCATTATGATGAATTTTGCTAGAGTGTTTTGTACTATTTATTTATCCATCTGCTTAAAAAACATCCTGGACATAACTCCACCTTAACCTTTGAAGAATGTATGAGTTATGCTGCCCAGGATGGAGCAATTTTCAAAACCATTTTCCGTTCAGTGCTACCAATCCTGTTAATAGTGATTATCTGCTTTGTAAACTGTGGTCATGAGGAGCTCCCCTGCACAGCATGCACAACTGCTCTGTGCACAGTGGTTTAAAGCTGGCCTTTTTCTTTCTTTTTTTTTTTTCTTTCTTTCTTTTTTCTTTTTTTTTCCCCTGTAGAGCTGCTGTCCTAGCCTTATGGTTTAACAGATCAAAAATTGTTTCCTATTTTGTAAGTTTGTTCTCAAGAAACAGGCACTATCTATTAAAAAATGGTAGCATCGCTTGGGATAAAGAATACAATAAATACTGACGTTGGGTGGACGTCATTCACCAAACTTTTAATTAATGCATTCTGGTGAACATTTGTAATAAACTAAAATCATATTATAGTCCTAAACAGAAGAATCTTCAGAAAACCACACATGAAAGGGTGAGGTCAGTCCTCATTCGTGAAACATTTCCACACTGTGGAATCATGTTGTAAGTGATGTTTTCCTATTGACATCATTGGGAGCAGGATCAAGTTCTTTATTCTTAAATTGCAATAACTTGTTCCATGCAAGGTATGTAATTACCCACTGGATCCTGCCAAAAGCCCTCCATTTCAAAAGCACTGCAACAATAACTGTTGGTGTCCCCAAGGCCATTGAACCAGTAGCCTTTGTATAATCAAAGGATCGATCTGTTTCAGCGACTCTTGCAAACTTGTTCAGCTTTGTCATCTGTAGCTTCAGTGTTACTAATTCCCCACTTGCTTTGGGTGGTGTTGAGTGACACGCAGCCACGAGCAGGCTTTATAGCTGCAGTGCAGTGGGGTGAGGGAGCTTGTGCTTGGGAATGTGGAGTTTCCACTATTAGCCATAGCAAAGGTACTAAATTTGTTCATTGTCCCTTCAGCTTATTTTGCTGTTATATTCTTGGCATAGTTTTAAGCAATGGAGTAGAACATATTTTTATTCACTCTTCTTTTGCCCTAAATGTCCTTTTTTATTTCTTTGTCATAAAGGGACATCTTTGACTATTTGAACTTTACGTACCAAAATTGTATCAATTTGGATTAACTTAAGTACTCATTTTCACCCTGTCAGATCTCTGAATCCTTCTAACAGTCTTGATAGGACAAACCCCATGATGCTTTACATTTGTTCTTGTTTTGAATGAAAATACTTCCTAGCTTAATTCAACCAAGAGAAATTTTTATGGCGTTATCTCATGCCTTGGAGAAGGGAATAAGGGGATCTTTGTACTCAGCTCATGCTTTCCTCACAAAATATAACAGACGAACAACATACCAGTTGTTTCAAACTAGGTAACAAATCTTCGTGGACTTGCATGCTATCTTGGAGGCTAAATTAAAAACATTATCGAATGCAGGCAGTTGTTGCCTGTGTTACTGAAAAATAAAACATGTTTCCCTCTCATGTCTCTTTGTTTCAATACCAGGCCACAGCCGGGGCACTAGTTTCCTTACAAATCATTGCCCCAATTTCTGGAAGCTGCCTTGGTTTATTTTTCAGTGCTCAATCAATGTTCCTACTCTGCAGCCTCAAAGTATCAATAAACGGTTTTGGGCATTTATCCTGGATTATATCAATAATGAGCAATGCCAGATAAGAACAGCTCTTAGGGCTACCAGGGCTTCACTTCTTCCATGACATCTTGTTGGCGTGTGCTGCAGACACTGAGCAAAGCAGAAGGGACTTATCCTTAGCACTCTACATGTCTACAAGCAGATGTGAGTTAAAACATGCATGTATGAACTTTATCTGCTTTTGGGGGAGAAGAAAAAGTAGGCCATGCTCCATTAGGGGAGCTCCATTAGGAAGCGTAAGGAAAGACTAATGTGGAAGCTGGTAAAAGGGGGTTTGGAGAGAGCTGGACTAAGAGCAGGAGAAAATGGGAGAAGATGTCTCTAGATCCCTATGGGTTCCCATGTATTTCCTTTTCTACTTGTTTAGCCCCAAAAATACAGTTATTGCTCAATTAAACAGCCAGACCACCCAAACAAAAGAAAAACTGTAACAGCAGCCAGATCTGATGACTTAAAAGCAAGCTATGCCTCTGCAAGCAAATTAATCTACCTAATTCCATCCTAGTGAATATTCCTAGTTTAAACTACATCCCATGTATCAGGGTAGACACAAAACTCAGTCTGTCACTTGGATACATACTTAGCTTCAACTTCTTATAGGAGAAAGGCAGCTACAGTGGAGTCTGAGGCGGGTTTTTGTCAGAAGCAACTGTTGCAATTTTGATACAGTGACACAAAAGAGTATTACAAAATCCAAAAATAATTCTTCAAGCACCAGAAACAGAAGTGTGACATGACACAAAGAAGCAGTCAGGATGCTGTCACAGAACAGGAAGCCTGACTTTTCAGCCAGTTACATTAGTACAAAGCCACGTAAGCATGTGTGTACGCCAGGGACAGAGAATGGGAGAACCATTCTGATTGTCCCACAGCTGTTCAATACAGAAACTACCAGGTTAGTGCAAATTACTTTTAACAAGTTTAATTAAACTGGATTTTAAATAGTTGTTTTTTTCTTTGGCTTAAACAGTCAGAAATTCATTTATCAAGAATGCAAGCTATTAAACCAAAATTAGAGTGTTTGCAAGCCTCTCTCATTTAAAATGGCACTCGCCAGTGAAGTTCAATTTCTTGCTATGTAAATACAGTGAGCTTCTGCGCTAAAAGTAACGGGATTATGAAAGCTTCTACATAAATACTTGGATAACACTGGTAATAAACTCATGACTTTTGAACAAATATTTTTGAAAATTCTTCCTGTCCAAGGGCAAGTGGGTTGCAGAAACAAAAAATAGAAGAGAAATATAAAGCTAACAGAACAACCTAGGGCTGTTATCGCTACATCTAACACTACATGGCCAAGTTTGCCAGCAACAGCATGCTGTGTAGCACAGCTGACATCCTAGAGGGAAAGGATGCCACTCAGAAGGACCTAGACAGCCTCAAGAGGTGGGCCCACGGGAGCTTCATGGAGCTAAACAAGGCAAAGTGCAAGGTCCTGCACCTAGATCATGGCAATCCCTGACACAAAATACAGGCTGGATACAGAATGGATTGAGAGCAGCCCTGAAGAGAAGGACTTGGGAGTGCTGGTGAACAAGAAGTTCTACATGAGCTGGCAATGTGTGCTGGCAGCCTAGAAGGCCAAATGCATCCAGGGCTGCATCTAAAGAAGTATGGCCAGCAGGTTGATGGAGGTGATTCTGCTCCTCTACTCCTCTCTGGTGAGACCCCACCTGGAGTACTGTGGAAAAGAGTACAAGAAACAAATAAACCATAGAGCTATTTGTGCCATTTTATTATGTTCAGCCCCTAGAAAGTTGAAGAACTTGTTGCACTGAAGGTCACACCTGTACCACTATGTTTATGGTCACTGTGAGGGCTACTTTCCATGAATTTTCCTAATCTCTTTATAAATGCATATATGCTATTGGCCTCCATGGCATGCTGCTGCAAACAACTGCAGTG
This sequence comes from Scolopax mira, assembly GCA_004320125.1. NCBI lineage: Eukaryota > Metazoa > Chordata > Aves > Charadriiformes > Scolopacidae > Scolopax > Scolopax mira. The sequence goes on along the minus strand of BJBW01004702.1, from coordinate 32,695 downwards.
TTCAGTCATTCCTGGAAAAGTTCTCCTTTTGTTTATTTTAAAACGTGAAAATATTGAAGTGCAACACTCAGTCACTTGATTTCGCTTTCTCACAACTGCAACTAAAATGAGTTATAGAGGAAAGGCGAAAACAAACAGATGAACTCAAGGAAAGAGAGTGAAGGAAAAAAAAAACATCAGGGAGGAAGAAATGTGGACTGAAAGAATGAAAACCCAAGTAATGCTGCTACAGCTATTCTGATGGAAGTCGGGTGGGCTGTTACCTTTCTGCAGATTTGTTTTTGAACTCTGAGGGAGGTATTCAAGCACTAGCTGACATTGTGAAAAAATTGCATGAATGGAAAACACGTTTACTTTTGAAAAACTGAGCTTCAGCATGGTGAACCAAATCTAGCAAAATTAATAAACTTTTATTAGTAGATTCCATTGCACTCAAACCTTCATTTTCACCTAAGCATTTGGACTGTGTTATGAAGTTGCATAAAAGAAATATCTTGCCATGGTGGCGTATACATGCAAACACACACAAAACATTAAAATGCAGATTGTTGCTTCACAGTGCATGTGACCATCTCCAGGTTCTATATGACATATGTGAATTTTAATTTCAGTTAGATTCGACATTTTTGTGCCATGTATTGTCCTGGAAGATCACATTCAATCAGATCACATTCAATTCAGTACCTTCAATCAGATCAAAAGAATCTACATATTTCAGACTCATATTTTTATGCTGCCCTTTAAAAGGCTTATACAATAAACAATGAAGGTTTTCATTTATTTTAATAAATTTGGGGATTATTTTTTTTTCTTTTCATTTATTCCCTGGGCATCTTACAGTATAGGGTCAATACTGTATGTGTATAGGATCATAGGTACTTGCACTAAATAAAAGAGACAGTGCCTCAAGTACAAACTGAGAAATAAGGATTTAAAATTTCCTGCCTTCTCACTAGCATTATATAGCATATTTATTTGCAGTATGTACACATGCATACATATCTTTATATACATATAAACATTTATGACTTGCTTAGCTGGATCATACCCACCTAACCTTTTCAACATGGTAGTTTTAAAATGTCATATTAAAGACTGTTGGCCAGCTTCACGTTTCCTGCTCACAGAACCCAAGGCAATAATCTGTGCCAGACTGCAGTTAGCTAACTTAAAAAGAACTTGCAAAAAACCATTACACAAACCGGGAGATGAAAATCTGAGCCTTTTTATATTCCTGATGCAAACAAATACGTTATCAGAATTAAAATATATCAGATAGATTTTATATTGTTTTCAAAGCCAAGCAAGTGGTATTGGTATTAGAAGAAAGAGACAAAGGACATAGGTAATGCTGTGTTTTCGAACAATTGTTTTCTGGATGCAAAATCATTATGACCTTCAGGACTTCCTGGCCAAAGCAGCATAATGACTGCCTCGCTGTCCTTACTGCCCATTAGGGAAATGCCAGGAGACTATTTACTATTTCCACAGGCGCTGACCCAATCTAAAAGTCACACCCAGTAACCAAGAACTTCATCAGCCAAACTACTGTGCATGCACTTCTTAACATCCAAGTCTAGACATGATGCATCTCAGAAAACAATGTGGCAGGCACAATGGCCACCACATCCTTATCAGAGGAAAGGCAGCAGCCCTTCTTATTTTGAGACCACATCACTCCACTTAAAGACTGTATTTCACTTGCTTATGGCATTGCCAAGATGCAATGTTTTCAGCTCAGACTTTCCATGCTGGGTCCTCGTTTCAGGATTGTTTTGGAAAACTTAAGCCAAAACAATGCCATCATTTCTGAGAACATGGCTAGGAAAAAAGGTTTTATTTTGCCCCTATTTAAAAAATTCTTTGAAAAGCTTGGGCACTCCTAGTCTTTGGAGTAGCAGCATGAAATGTGTCAGGATTTGGTCTTTGTGCCAGAACTCTGCTTTCTGTCAAGTCATTAGTTTTTGAAAAACTAAAATTTGCAAGAACTGGGATAAACAGGGCAAACAGACTGGGACATGGACCAGGATTAGAGGGAAAAATTTAGACTGTCCACCACTGAGAAGCCAGGAGTAAGATGGGGAATCAGGAGGGGTTTGCTGCCTACAAGGCATGATAGATACAACAACATGCCATCAGTGAGGAGGCAAGAGACATGAGGACAGGTTAGAGGAGACAGGACAAGAGAGGTCAAGCTTCAGGGAGTTTGTTTCTTTCATGCTTCTCTATACTGTCTCTCCCTCCAGAGCCTGAAGTGTAATCCCTGATTTGACCGTTCCCACCACTCCTTGCTGTCAGGGAAAATACGCTCCGATGCACCTCCACTGCTGGCTTATATTAAAAATGGCCATTGAAATCAGTGTTCCTTGCCAGCTACTTCACTAGGTCCCAGGCAGACACATTTTTACAGAAAACTAACCTAAGCGTTGATACAATGCCACACAGTGCTCCTTCTGTTGGCTTTGAAAAGAAGAAACAAACAAAATAAATCTTAGAAGGACTGTTCAAAGTATTAAGGTTGAAGAATTGGGCATAAGATTAAAAGGAAAAGCCAGAATCGTGTTCACTGGGCAACTTCATTCAAGCCTGCTTGTGTTTATTACAGGCAGCCAACCTGTAACCACACCAGTTTTTCACCATGTCTTCCATGTACTATTTATCTAAGGAAAACTTTATAAACTGGTGGTCTATGTGCATACACAGCCATCAGGAAAACTACTAAACTGTTACACAAATTTCAGCACATTACAGCTTGTGTGTGATTTATTATGGACCAATGGCACCTACTACATTTGCAAGACTACAACTTAATTCTTATTCTAAACCTAATTTAATCTTCCAAGCTATAAAAAAGGACAGTGTGAGAGAATAGGTTTAAACCCAGGCTAAAGTAGAGCTTCATACCCCTCCCCAAATACACTGTTATTTGGCTAATGTCTGAATTATCATAGTTTGAATTCATGCTGAGTTCTTTAAAGCCAAATAAACCTCACTTTATGTGATAACTGAGGAAAGCCTCTTCAACAGAATTATTTTGCAACCTGCTTCTGTGGAAAAGAAGGCTTTCCCACTTCAAGACCCAGAGGACCCACTGAAGGTATCTGACAACTGCCAGAGGACAACAGACCCTCCTTGCTGTAGAGCATGGGGCTTCTTCCCTCCTGCAAGCCTTCAGGCTCAGAAGCTGCAAGGACACCCCCTTCACTTCTTTATTCTCTGTGCTGCTGTCCCCATCTATTACTGCCTATGGACTGGTAACTTACTGGCTTGGAAGGTGCAATTAACAAAAAGGAAACATTAACAATAACATCCCAGGAAAGCTTTTCACAAGTGTTTTAGATATACTAATTTCTAGGAAAACATAAAAATAGTTCTTCATAAATTCATATTGGAAAAGACTTTCCATGTAAATGTCAGATGCTAAAAAAACTGCCACTTCAAGGCTATAAACCATTTTTAACAGTCATGCTCAGCTGTCATCACTACTTATACAGTGTATTATGCTACACAAGCTACTGAGCCTTTTTACCAGTAATAAAGAAAAATGTAAAAGTATGCTAGAAGCTTGCCTTTCTAACAAATAACTTTTCTTGATTAAAAAAAAAGAAAGAGAAAAATAATTTTCTGCAAATATTTTGGGATGATACTATAAGACTGTTTTCTTATACTTGCTAGGCAGTAATATTTTTTTTTCCGTATCATTTGAATTATTACATTTTATGCAGAAAAAATAGGTTCATAAAAATTCCACAAAACATTTTACCATAAATTTCCCGTTCAACACAGTTAGGCAACTTTTCTTTGGTAAACTTTTCTTTGAAGAAAAACACTTCTTTTTTTTCCCCAAGAAAAGTTAGACCCAATAGCTGATGCAATTTCAAAAACTATCTTGTAGTGGGGAAAACACTTAAGACATTTGTCTATAATTCAGAAACACCTGAGTTACATGACAAGCTTTTATTCACATGTCCCCAGTACTATCACATTCTGAAAAAGAGCTGTATTTATCTCAGTGTCATCAGGTAGCTATTCATCTGGTCCTCCTTATAATGACTCACAAATAGTGGAAACCCACTACAGAAATCAGGACAACTGCAGAAGCAGCACCTACACACATCTTTGTAAAAAGAGTGGAGGTGAGGAATAACAGCAGCTTGAGGACTTAGGAGGTGATGTGAACTATTATGTTACTGATACGAACTTTCTGAGATAACAAAGAGACATCTCCAACCAGACATTGCAAATACCTCAAGTCCATTGCACTAAGTTACGCTGTCTTCTGGTTTCATACTTTAACCCATTGGTTGAGTTTAGGAAAGCGAGATCAGCTCCCCATTTTGAACAGAACTTACCAGTACTGTCTTTTTAGATTAATTAAAATCTGTGATTAAGTATGGTGAGGTGAATCACACAGGAAACAAACAAACAAACAAAAATGAGTAAACGTAGAGCCTGCTGAGAAACCAAGACACAACCAATTCTTCTTAAAGCCTCTCAAGTGAAATCTCCACAAATACTGTGCTTACAGCAGAGGACACTAGGGCAAAACTGCCCTGTTCCTAGTATGAAGCTCTTTTATCGGGGCTCCCACAGAAGCCAGGCTGCAAAGAGAAGACTCTACTTCCCACTGTACTGCCTGGGGAACTCTGCAGGTATAGCTCACTTAGGATTAATTGCCAGGTAACAAAGAACCCTGGAAAGAGAAGGCAAGGAAAATCTCCATCAGAATTTGGCAGATTTGAAGAGCTGGCTCTTACCTTGCAAGGCATAGGCTTTTTGAAGGAGATTTCAGCTTGAGTCCAAACTCCCTTTGGAGAGTCCAAGACAGACCAGATTTTTTCTTGAACAACATGATTCTCCTCAAAGATATAAACAGCAAGAGTACCACTCATTTTGAAAAACCCATATAAGGCATAATAAAAACGCAGACAAAACTGCAAGTTTCCTGGCAGGGTCGGGCCATACAAACGTCCAATGTACTCAGGCTGTGATGTAAACTTTGTGTTCGCCAACAAGTAATAACCTGCAAGACAGTGCAATTATTGAGTATTTCTAATATATGATTAGCAGAGTTGATTTGCTATTAAAGCAGCTTCCATTATTGCATCAGACTTTGGATATAAAAACAGTTTCTACTGTCAGGAACAGATTATCACACTCTGCTTGAAAGGAAATAAGAATTTTTCTAAAAGCATCCCGGCTACTTCAAGCTAAACTAGCACATGGCTAAGCTTCCAGAAATAAGCACTTTGCAATTTTACACTGAAAAATTCTCTGGCCTTCTGGCCTCACTGGAAACCTGGCTGTTTCAAGGGTACTGCTCCAAGACTGAATAGGCACAAGACCTATTATTCCCTGCAGCAAGTATTACAAGATAAGATTTTAGCACGTATGATTAAGAACCATGAATACTCTTTACAAAGAGATGTGTGAGTTTCACAGCTTTTTACACTATGTGGCCTCACTACACAACATTTCACATTTTTCCCTTAAAAATGCCAACAATCCCAAACCTGGAAGAGCTAAGAGCCCACCATTCCTCTACATTAAAAGCAAAACATTAAGCTACTATTATATTTACTTGCATATCGTTGCAGAATCATCCGTCCAGTGAATACAGGTGAGTGTAGTGAAGGTACTCTGATTTACAGCCCTGTGTGACTATTCAATAGGTGACCTTCCCCCACTACATGTGGGGAGGCACAGCCAAAGTCCCAGTTAGGAAAGAGAGCCAACTCACTGGTTTTTAAGGCAGGGAGTTGCAGTGAGGAAATCTAACCAGTGTGACGATGACATTATTTAGCAAAGTCAGCAATGATACAACAGATCCAGTTTGACTCTTCTAACGAAAAAGAGTTTTGATTTACCAAACCCAGTAGTGTGATCTCCTGCTCTATACACATTACGCTTCACTTTCACTCTGCTCCATCCTGGGCCGTCTTTGTGATCCTGGTAAAAATTACACAGATCTTCCTCAAAGTTGCAGCCTGCCTCGGCAGGATTGAAAGGAGTTCCTAAAATACAGATGCATAGGTTGTTAGGAAGAGCACAGTGTGATAAGCATAGGTACTTGAAAGTGCAAGGATGCCAAAGAGTACTCTGCCTCATCTTTCTTCATATTACAGAAGATAAGTATGTGCAAGGATGTTACATATATACAGTGCAAAGTCCCACTGATATCAAACTATCAATTTTCTATCGCAAGTGGGTGGTATTTTCTTGTATTTTTCCTGGAGCTGGAAGATTTCCTCCTTCACAGCTCCTATAAACTATAAATAAGCTACAGATATTAAGAGAAGATTCCTCCTTCAGGACATAGTGCACAAAGGCACTCAGACTGTTTGTTTTCATTCTCCTCCTTAATTCAAAATATATTTGGACAAAATGAATATGAGCATGCATGTGTCTGTGCGTGGGTGTCAATTTTTTATTTCAGTTTCCAAGGGGATAACTTTGTAACATCAACATTTAATACTCTTCTAAAGTGCACTTTATAAAACAACCCTTTTGTAGTCATATATAGTGTCTGTGCGTATGTGTGCTGTGAATATGTAAGTCAAATGGCTTTTGGTTCATGTACCACTCTCTGGATTGGATTGGCTGCCAATCTCTGGAACTATGCCTCACATATTTGAGCACTGCAGCTCAAAGACAGCTGCACCATTTATTGAGAAGTCAATTAAAAGCTAAGCTAAGTTCCCCAGCCCTAATGACGGCCCCCTCTTGACTTGCAATGTGGAATTCATGGGTCAGGATTTGCTTTAGTCTGAAAAAAAAAAAAAAAAGCCCTGGTGAATGGGTTTTTCTTCTTTAAAAGCCTTATCAGTCATTCATACCCGATGCTGGGGGAAGGAGGGGCACAATCCAAAGCCATCATGCAATTTTTGACTATATCAGGAGTCAGGACCCTGTGAGTATCACTCTATGGCAGCAGTCACCACCCTTCTGCATGGAGGCTAAGAGGGGCTTCCCAGCAATGTCAGACACAGGCAACCAGTTTCAGGAGATGCAAAATTTTGGCACAGGAGAGATGACTGTGGTCTCTTCATCCTCAAATAAGCCAGATCTAAGCACTTCCCATGTGTCTTTATCTGCCTACACAGGAAAAGGAGGCAGCCCTGGCCTCCCCCCACTGCTTCCCTAGTCAAAGAAAATGCAGCTGGAGGACTACCAGGTAAATACATTAAATATTCATCCTTTGCTGAGCAAGTTTAATACTCTGGTACCTTTTCCCTCTGTTCAGCTAACATTGAGACCTTTGTTGACCAAAACTTTGTTGACAGAAGAATAAGGAAAAAACTTAATGCTGTTACAGACACTGGTATGGCTGGCTACAAGGAAAATGCCAATCTCTAGCTTTTTAACATCTCTACTAAAAACAATTGAAGATGGAAATAGGAGATAAGCCTGAAGGATTAACCAGCTTTGTGGTAGTTTAACAAAATATAAGGTAAATGATAGGCATTCATTTCTCAAACAGAAAAAAAACCCAAACCCAATCCTCAAAATCGGAACTAGTAGGTAAAGCTCTAGCTGAACCTATCAAATTTGCCAGCCAGAGTGTATCTGGATGAGGGCAATCACAGTGTGACTAAACCAGGGTTGGGGCAAAAAATACTATAAATTTTTTCCCATACCTCCACACATATAAGCCATCTGAAAATTAAAATGGCAAACACAGATGAGCACACAGCTCCAATCCATGGCATACTGCAAACATAACTCAGGATATTTCTTGCAAAACAAAGCAAAAATAGAACAGGCATTGAGGTGTTAAGGAAGCAACTAGTCAGCCAAAGTCATGAATTAATAACATATCTGGAATCTACCTCCTATTGATCCTTAAAGGTTTCTTGCAACACTAACTATTTTATGATGCTATACCTATGAGGAGGTAAAGCCAGCAGAGACTCCAAGCAGATAAAAAAGGGCAAAAAGTCTTTTTCCTTCATCACTTCAAAACTTCAGCCAAAAATTCAACCTTTTGTGACCAAAAGAATGTGGGCTCGTTGGGAAACTACTATTTTTGCCTATTGCCTAGCACTACAGTAAAATGAAAGCAAACAGCACACAGCTACCTTAAAAGACTGCATTCACAAATAACAAAGTCCGTTGATCCAAGTGCCTCTACAGCGGAGGTCATGTGGATTCAGCTCACTTCTGCTTCTGTGAAAACCTTATCAAACCCTGACAGACGTGTCACTCTCCGAGACAAATAAAACCTGCCAGAAAAGTGAAGACAGGAAGGCAAGGCTCCTGTTTGTCTCTCAAGAACACCTCAGGGCAGAGGACATGGAAGAAGATATTCCCTACAACGGCAACAATGACATTTTCTTCTTCATACCATCACACCTGAGGATGTGATGCTATGTAACAGGCCTGCAAGTGGCAATTTGTTCAAAAGCTGAGGTGATGCATTCAGTCCAGTGCTCCCGTTGCAGATCCTTGAGACAAAGTGTTCAGAGAGAAAGCAATAAGGAATGGTTTCTAGATCAAATGAATGGCTTTTAGTGTTTATCTGCCGTTTTGTCGCCAGGAGGAAGAGGAGCCAAATAACTCTGGTTGGTTGAGAAAGCAGCACCTGCACATCTCTACAAAATACTGCAACTATTGACAGGGAGTTCAGAGGGACAAAGCAAAGGGGGAGAACAAGGAAGGCAGATAACAATAAAGAGTCATACCTGTCTGATTGCTGCAGTAAACCGGAGAGAAAGAAATGTCATCAAGGGCAACATAACCTCCCTTAGCACTATTGAAAGCAACTTCAAATATCACCTGGGAATGAGAATTGTTTGTTACTTGTCTACCACAGACACAACAATAATTTTGGTACACATCTTCGTATTACAGAATTCTGATCAGATGTCCCAGACAGACTCCAGGACATCTCAGACGGCACTGCAGGTTTTGGGACAAATTAAATTTTATCACTTATGAAGGACATAAACCAGAGTCTGACCTTGGCACCAGATCTTTTCCCACTCAAGGTCAAGGAAAAATCAAGGAAAAATCAAGGAATCAAGGTTTTCTGCTATTTTATGAATTATCAGTTTTAAAGATAGAGTAAGGCTACTCTCATAATACCATACAAAATCAGTATTCAGGGTCATCAGCCTGTACTGAGTATAACTCCCAAGATGCCTAATTATTACTGTATCTAGAATCTATCTGGAATGAAGAGCTAAAAACAAACTGTGGATTACTCTGCTGTTACTATATCAAGTTTTACTGTTCTCTCTAAACATTCTCAGTCACTGAAACCCATGCCATAGCATCAGCTGGCAGGGAAAATTTCCTTTAAAAAAATTCAGTTAAGAACTAGAAAAGCTATCACTGTGTTGTGTTTACCACAAAAATCAAACAATGTTTGTACTTAGCCATTCCCAAGGGAATGGAGGACAATTCATAACACTTGAGGAAGCATCTTAAAATTTCTCTTAAGCATCAAAGCTCCGAGTTACAGGAAACATTGAGAAAAGGCCTGAATCACAAGGCAAGCCCAGGGGAAAAACCAGGATATAAGGACAAATGCTTCCAGAGTGAGATCCTGTTCAGTGAAAGCAATGTCTGTGATGTCTGGCCCAGGGTTAGGAGACAAACTAGGAGAGCTGTGAAAGAATCCAGAGTGATCTCCTTAGCTGAATGAAATAAAGAAGACGACCCTCTTGAAATAACTGAAGAAATTATACACAAGGTTTAATCTTATTTCTATGAAGTGATCTCTAAAATAATGATTGCATTGGATTAAAAATAAAAACTTCCTGGAGCAGGATAAAGGTCTGCCTAGCTCAGTGCCTTGTTTCCAACATCTTTATAACCATCACTCTGATAATGGATGGCTACTCCTTGATCCTTATGCAATGGACAATGGAAACAACAGATTGCCAGCACCTTTATAACCATCATTCAGATAATGGATGGTCACTGCTGACTTGGCCTGAGTTGGCACTGATGCCTGATGCAACCTGGAAATTGTAGCTGGAAAGTACAGGAATGATCGCTTTACCTCCATGGGGTATGGCGCATTGAAGTCAATTTCTGCTAGATCCCAGTCCACACTCAGTGCACCGTCTGTTTTCCAGATTTCTTCATAAAAGCCACTCACATCTCTCAAGTAAACGGTAAAAACAATACTACTTTCCTGCTTGAGCTGATAATAAAAAGATAAGCAGCCAGACATTGGGGCCGTGGTCTTTGGTGAGATTAGCTGGGCCACTTCCTGAAAATGTTTGACATAAACGGAGTCCACATACATGTAGTGACCTGAAAGTATAAAATAAACTCTTTAAAGGACACAAGTCACAAAAAGTATCAGGATATAGGCAGGGACTGGGCATGCACCTCTATGACGTGGACAACAATCCTCGGAAAATTTAGTAATACTGAGAGATTTTTTTTTTTCTCCTTTCCTTCTCTGTACAACTCAAAGTTGTTTAGCTAAGATACCACTGGCAAAACAGTCAGCCTCAGTTCTTTCTTAAGCCTTTATTCAAGACCTTTATATTAAAGAAAGTAATAAACTCTCTGACTTTTGAGAGCCATTCATAAATGGAAAAATATGTTACAATTGAGCAGATTCCCTGCCTCCCAACAGTTGAGTATTTAGTCTTTTTCCAAGTGCAACTTTTACTGAGGCAATGGAAGTAAATGTACAAGCCATGTACTCCCTCAAATGTTTTTCTCAGCAGTCCATTTATATCAAATGAATTGGCAAATATCCTTTATTCTGCGCATTTCACTGCTTGTATAATTCTGCTCAGTCTACCTAGGATTTGGTTTATAAATGTTTTATCTTTACTGATTACATTGGGGTTTTTTGTAAAATCTGTAAGAATACTTTTGTGAGAAGTTAATAACCAGAAAATGCATTACAGATGAGTAGACTCACTCCCCCTCAACAGCCAATATGACCTGCAGGATTTTCAAAGGGTACAGCTTCTCAGACTTTGATTTTAAGAGAGAAATCTCGATTTAAACAGGACACATCCATGTGCACGGACACACTGTGTATCTATTGTATTTCTTCTTCTACACTCCCAGAAACACAGCATCAAAAAGTATCAGCTGATAAACGAAAAAATGGTTCTTCACAAGTAGAAAACTTAGAAGAGAATGAAGTGCCAAACTGACAAGGTACTTCATCATGGACACTGCAAACTGGTGCCATTAGGTCTGTATCTACACCACTACATTAATCAGCTAATAGTATTCTCAGACCTGGAGATTTCACTTCTCGCTTCACTCCAGTGGAAGGAGGGGAAAGGGCTTGCTTGGCTATGGGTCTCCTCCAGCCTGCCCACTGCCAGGGAACAGGTGACACTTCAGCGATACTTGCCTGAGAAGTTCTGAGCTTCATTTTTGCTCTGCAGTTTTATCGCATTTCACAGCTTAATTATGATCTCCCTGGCTGATGTACCTTCACAGCGCAATTATTGCAAAAAGGTATCTCTTCTGTAAGTTTTGGCTTCTTGGAATCTTTTCAGTTGATCGTCAGCAGAGAGGTTTGGTGTGAAAAAGAAACACTGTGGCTACAAGAAAACAGATGCCTCCCAGTTGGCAGCATTTCCTATCACATACAGTACTTCAGTTAATAGGTGAAGCCACTCTCTGCTGTTAAAGATGGGGTGAGTTAATCTTCCATCAACATTTTATCAGCATTTGGGTGCTGTGGGGTGACACTCTGTACTCAACTCACACAATTGTGAAATAAACAGGAAGGCACAGCGGCATGAGTTAAGGAAGGAGGATCAACCCCGCTTTTCATGATGTGATTCCTTGCTGGGTCACAAGCGTCGTGTTGTCTGAGACGACAGTGCAGTGTGCTGCAGCAGCCAGATCTCCCAACCCTCACCTGCCAGCACTTTGTCCAGCACCACATCAAAGGCTAAGATATCCCCCAACCCTTCTCTACTCTCTGCGTAAAACTCTTCCCTCTCAAGAAGGTGGCAAGCACAAGCATATGGCAAGCACACAGGGCAAATGCTGAAAATCCTTGAGTCCTTACAGTCCAACAGACCCTATTAACAGCACCATATTTGACAGAAAGGAAAAAAAAAAATCCTGAACCGTGCAATTTAACACAAGATTCTCCAAATGTGTTTCAATCCCTGAGCTTTCCTACTCAACTTTCCTAATAGCCACGGGAAAGAAAACCCCGGCTACATGTACAGAACAAGAACGGTACAAGGCTGTAGAACTTATTGTGGCCCATACTTTTAGAATCCACAGAGATTAATTTTCTCCCTCTCTGTGCAAAATTTTATCCTTATTTTGAGTAATTCTGAAGCCTAGCAACAACCTTCTTATAAAGCTTATGGGAAATTTTGTGTCAACTTCTGGAAATTCCCCTCATCTTTTTCTAATCCCTTTTTTTTTCATGAAAGCCATTCCTACCCCACCCCATGTCAGGAGAAGAAAAAAAAATCCACACAATAATTTGCAGTATAAGAGACATATGCGGATCACAGGCTCAAATTTTCCCCTATACTTCTGTTTTACATTTGTTGCTTACCCAACTCACTGTTAAGTGTGTGGTCTTTGGGCAGGATAGATTGAGAATTGCGAATGTTCCCTCCACCAACAAACCAGTTGACGTTGGGGTTCCAGCGGTTCACGAAGCCACAAAGATGATTTTCTTCGAAGTCACATTCTGCAATTGCAGACACCACCAGCTCAGTGCACACATTTCCATTACAGAAACTGGAAGAGAGGCTCTTGCTAAGTACTGACCTCATTTTACATATGGCAGTGCAGATAACACCTATATTTATAACACATTTAAGATCCATAAATGGATCCAAATATAGCCACAATTTTTAATCAGCTTTTGATAAAACTATCATTTTCATCCTATTTGGCCCAATCTGTCTTTTCATTATTTGGCAATATAGGACTGCTGTAACTTAGAATCAAATAAAATAGATTTAAAATATACCACTTCACAGTAAGAATTATTCAGAGCAGAACTTCCACTTGTACATCAGGGATGGTTAGAAGCAAAGCAGGACTTCTGTTTCATAGTGGTAATGAGACAGCTTTGATTCCTTCACAGAGCCAAAGAATTGTGACAATTCAGTTGGACCCCATCAGAAATGCAAAGGTCTCCCACCATCCTAGCCACTGAAATTTTTTAACTTCATCAGCATTTTTTGGCAAATGTCACGAGGAAACAGCAGTAAGTGTAAATATGAACAGACTTTTGACTCTGCAGCCAGCGAAATGCCAGTGTAAGAAAGCACGAGCTGGCAGACAGCAGAAGTAATACCACAGTTGTTATGTCTAATATTTGTAGCAGTCTAGTTTTAAATATAACACTTGTTTCTGCGTGAACAATAAACAGCTTCAGAATGAATTTTTATGTCAAGTGTCTATAGATATATCTACATCAAATATGGCAGTCCACGCCTCAATAAGGAAAAAGCCATTGTCTTTTTTCTAAATACAGACCATTAACTCAGTTTTAAAGCTGCAAACAAGGCAATTTTTTTCTATGAATATGGGAGCTGAGCAGACAGTACTTACCAATACAATATCCAGGAGTTATTTTAATTTCAAAAACTGCTATACTGGCGGATTTATCTTGTCCCATTTCACCTTCCAGTACAATCTGCACAATACAAACCAAACTGTAAATTTTAGGTTTTCAGTATTTCCGTTATCACATTTAAACAGGATGAATAGGAGAAAAGAATACATATACATGGGGGGACTTCTCATGCTTATAGCCAGGCAAGTGCTTTTGCTGGAAGAGCTTTGCAGAGTGCATTAAAGATGGAGTCAATGCCCTTCCTCAAGGGCAGAAGGAATGCTGAAGGACAATAAGACAAAGCCAAAAAATCCCACACTTCACATAAGAGTATGGGACTCCAGATTCCTAAACTGTGGCTATACAGGAGGTTATTGTGTGATGTAATGGGTTTTGTGTAGAAATAATCTCCTCTCAGCTTCTGACTCCTCCCAGAAGGGCCCAGAGGACAGGAACAAGCGAGCACAGCTGCAGACCCAAGATGGGGGAGGTTCCATATCTGGTACCATGCCAGCAGCTCCCCAGGGCTGCCACGACGTGAGGCATCACCAAGCTGCAGGGCTCAGCTGGCCGTCCTTTCCCAAGCATCCACAGGGAAAGAGCAACCTGGCTCAAGCCACCTCTGCTCACTGATTTTAGCAACAGAGGGGTCAACTGATTCAAAAGCTGCCAGCCCTAGAGGTGCAAGCCAAGAATAGAGCAGAAGTATTCAAAATGCAGCCCATATACCCCAATGTGCACATCGGAAAGCCTGTGGTGTCTTCCAAAATCGGGCTTACCTGGTACTTCTTTGTGCTGTTCACTAAATCTAAGCTCGCTATGAGCCAGCTATCTGAAGGCTCCTTGGCTGACCACAGCAAACGATCAAAGCTCTCTCCTTTCTGCCTCAGGTACAGGTTGAGCCTGGTGGGATCAGGCGAAGCCTCTGAGGTCGTTGCTATCTGATAAATCAGTCTGATACAACTCCACTCCTCAGAGTACAGCTCAGGGCTGGACAGCACTGCTTTCTCACCCTCATAAGACGTATCCACAGAAATGTAATGTCCTGGGAACAAACACACATCAGAATAATAAGTGTCAGAGGCTTTGCTTTCAGCTCCGTGGACAAAAGTACTTCTTTACAAAGGAATGGTTGTTCTGGGACTAGGTCAGGAGATTGAGACCACCACTCATTTGATAAGCGAGTCATTTAACCTTTTGATATCCCACTGTACACACAAAAACACTACTTCATATGTCTCACAGCACTTTTAATCATAATTTCCCATAATTTTAAAATTATTGGAAAACTTCAGAGATATACACTTTATCAGTATGAGGCAGATTATTAAGTATTGAGCTCCAGAACTGATAGCTGTAGACAGACAATTTGACTGACAGGGTAGTTTACAAAGACAGGAATATGCTGTAGGAATATTTAGTTGTTTTACAGATCAAGACTTTATTAACTTCATTTTTATAATTTAGATTTTAAAACAAAAAATAAAAATACGCATTGCAGCCAAAAACACTTCTAGAGCCTTTCTTGCTTCAAAAAATAAAACTAGAAAGACACTCTTAAGTATTAAAACTAATATGTACAAATCCGCTGATTCCAAAATGTGCTAAATGTAAAGCTTCATTTAAACATACCAGCAGCCTCAATGCGATTATTTCAAAATTACTCTCTGAATGGATATTTTAGGAACAGGGCCTAAAATATAACTTTCTCTGTAAAAACAAAAGAAAGGATGGGATGACAAGCTAAAAATGCACAAGGAGGCCAAAAAAATGCCAAAGAAACAACATGCAGCAGAAGGAGGCGACAGTGAATAAATCACCATGAAACAAATGCCTGGTCCGGGAGACTAACACATGAAAACCAAGAACAGGACACTGAAATGAGATACAGGAGTCACTGAAACCTGTAATGCAATGCCAGAAACAAGTGAAAAAGAAATAAATAAAATAAAAAAAAACACCAACAAAACAAGCGAGGACATCTGTGTCTGCAACATTATCCTACAGATGATCTGTAAAACAATTCTCCTAATCTAGTGGCAATGTATATCAGAAAAATCCCATGCTTGATACTTGATAAATTCTCAGCAGTCAGGCTGCAAACGAGAGCTGTAAAAGCTGCCAAGCACTGTATTGAGTCAGTCCTCTAATCAGCAGCACATCACACTATCCCCTTTGGAGTCTCCGCAGCATATATTTATTCTTCTTTAATCTGATTTCACTTGACCACAGAGCTTGTCTCAGTTTCCACACATATGTAAGCATTTCCTTAACATGGACACATCAGCAGCTGGACTGATGTTAAAGATACTGCTTACCTTTGAGGCACACCCTCCTCCCACAAATCCTGAACCTTCCAACTTTACCAAGATTCCCTGGGGTAGCTTCCTAAGAGCTCCCCTACTGCCTTTTCAAAAGTATGCTCTCCAGTGTGAAAAAAATTATCCACATGGACAGTCAATGCCTGTCCTCCTCCCCTCCTCCAAGGCAAACAGCAGGTAAAGATCTGGTCTATCAGGTCCATAAAGTCGTCTCCCATATAACCCCAGGAAGGTGCCAGGAGCCGGCAGCAGCTCTGACACCACCTGAATCCTTGGGCAATGCATGTTACAGCATCCTCTGCATCTGCTCCCTCTCTCACCTGCAGACACTGTGCACAGCAACCCGTTTGCACTGCACATTTTTGTCTAACAGATGTAAGATAAATCATTGCTACTTAAGGTGCAGATGCAGCCCTAAGCATGTGTAAATACAGAAAAGCTGCATTTTCTTTCCCTTTTTAGGGAATGGATTTTTTTTTTTTTTTGCCTCTTACCATAATTTCTCTTTGTATCTACTGTATCTGCTTTTAGTCTCTTGGAGGAACATACAATATAACTGGTTAAGTGCAGTTACTGCAGCAGCATATGAAACAAAAATAAATACAGGAATAAATATTTAAAAATAGGCATCTAGTGGGCCTGCCAAATACTTAATCTGCCACTACGTAAAACATGAGCACATAAAACATCCACTTGTATGTGGTTACCTGGTTAGTTCATGAGAGATAGCACTGCTATGGTTTGAGGAAAAACCCATAAAAATTTATTGTCATTTAGACAATCTATCACTTGATGACCCCTCCCCACCTGGAAAGGGGAATTGGGGAACACAAAGAAACATAAGGGTTGAAACATAAAAAGATTTCATAGGGTAAGACTAAATAATTAACAATAATACCAAAGAACCAGCATTAATCCCGACACTAATGTAAGATCTACAAGAATTATACTCAGCCAGTTCTATCAGGGGGAAGCTGTGCACTCCCAGCAAGGACAGCAAATGGCGGGCACTGCCAGCACAATGGCTTCAGGAGGAAGGGAAGGTCTCAGGGTCCAGCACTGGGGCAGGGCGTCGTCTGAACCGCCACCATCAAGGGAGAGATACACAGCAAACTTTTGCAATTTATATTGAATGTGACGTTTGTGGTATGAAATAACCCTGTTGGCCAGCCTGGGTCAAATGCCCAGGCCTCGCTCCTCCTTATCCCTGCACCTGGTGAGGCTCGAAAACACTGAGACCTTGGATCCCACATAGCATAGCTGGCTGTAAAGTAATTATTTTCATGAATTCAGACACCGGAGTCTTCTAAAAGTGCAGTTTCCCCCAGTATGAGAAGAAAAGTTAGTCCTTTGTTGCTCAACTCAGGACAAACACGCATAGCATTTATTTGCTGGCATGTGCTAGTCCAAGGTATGTGTGCTTCTCCACAGCCATGGAGGAGAGAGGGAAATCACCAAGGCTCCATCAGAAGTCAAATGCTTCTCATATGTTTGTTTTTAATTGATATAAGTGGCAATATCCAGTTCAGACTGTGGTTTAAGGCTAGTCTGAATTTTGATCATTTTGCTTAAAAAGAAACCTACAATTCAGAATCTAATGCCTGGCAATTTGAGTTTAGATTTCAGTCCTATATTTGTCTGTACTTCATGAGAAACCCCATAGGAAACAGAGCCTTCTTATACTATTTTTTTTTCCCAGAAATAAATTAATGTCGATATAGGAAAACACATTCACATGAAGACCTCAAATTACCAGCTATGAGGCTTAAATGGCTACCTGGCTTTAAGACTTAATTATAAATAGACTAAGGTTCTTCTACAAAAACAGTAATTTAAAAGAGAAAGAAAACCTCCTAGAGTTTCCAGTCAGGATGATTATATTACTATAAACTTGACTTTAGGTTCTCTGTTTGCTGTACACTTGCTCTCACTTGGTTTGATTCTCCACTGATACGAAAGTAAGATCTCTTTTTAATCAGCGTTGCTTTGAGTTTGGTTTTTCTGGTTGCTTTTTAAAAAAAGATTAATTTGACCTATTCATTAAGTATCCAGAAACAGAGCACTCTCACTCCAGCTCACCAGCTAATCAAATGAACTGTCAGTCTAAATGTGTGATTTGCTCCACTGAAATCAATGGGTGCACTGACAGAGAGCTCTATGTGTAAGTTTAAATGCTTTGCTAATCAGGATCAGAGAGCCTGGCACTTTGCAGTATCAAGCACTGAAAATGCTAATGTTAAACTTTTTTCAAATGAATGCTGGCATTGACTAAATGGCCTTTATACTACACTATATTTCAGTAATAGCAACAACATGTGCCATTGCTGCAGAAAGGAAGGTCAGACAATGCAGACCTCAAGGCCTGACACAGAGCAATTGTGAGAGCAAATCAATGCGAAGAGGGAGTTCCTTGGAGTAAAGAAACAGACAACTTTACACACCCATTTGTGGGAGTAACAGAAGGTTATTCCATAGCAGTCTATGGAGAATTTGATGAATGCACAGTGCTGTAGCCTGAAACCTCTCATTAAAAATCTGACATGAAGCTTCATTTTGCAGCATGCCACACTGATTTCTTTTGTCAAGATCCCCCTCCTCCAAATGCCCATAGCACTTAATTTATAGCAGCCATTTAGGAGTCATCAAGAGAGGGCTGCTCTTCAAAATCACAAGAAAGCAATAGTGGTAGCCACAGAATGCTAGGAGAAGCCTGATGACACAGAAACACAAGCATACAATTTCTGGCAATTACTTGCTCAGGAGGCAGATGCAGTCCTATACAGTATAATGGCTGTGCACATACAGGAAAATCACAATTTATTTCCATTTTTAGGGAATGGCATGGTGAAGACACCATACAAGCTTCTTTGGATGGACAACAAAAGCCAGGGATCACTAACTACCTTTAATTGCTGGCAGCAAGCAGCTCCCTGATAAAAGCAAACATTAACATCCAGGAGAAGAGATGGGAGAAAGGGGACTCTCAGATATTATTTACCTCACAAGTCACTCACTACTCACGCTGGCAAATAATGCATTTTTCATTCCTATAACAATATTTACCTTACTGTGTAACTTCACTGTCTTCTCCTTGACAGCTGAATCAAACTGCACAGGACCAAGCACGTGCTCCTTTCACATTGCTCCCTGTCCTAGCAAAACATTAAGCCCGGGGGTCAATTAGGACCCAGTGTTTCAAACCTATCCCTCCTCCATGCAACTATGCACTGTGGCAGTGAGACTTCAAAAAACGAGTCTGTGACTCAGTTTAAAGGTCCTTTAAAATCCTTCTGTATGTATGTCTCTCATCTTGCTGCTCTAATAAGCAGTTCCATAAAGAGTCTCTCTCAATTACAGCTGGTGATACATTAACTCTAGGAGTCATTCATCCAAGTTTGCCAAATCTGTACTTAATTTTTTTTTAAATCAGCTTAGCAACTATCCATCGATAAATCAGTCAGCAGTGATTACATCCATGGCTTAGGGGAAAGAGGGTTGAGAACAGCAACATTACTTTCTACCCAAAACAGTGCAGAAACTACACTGATTGCTTTCTTTGTAAATAACAGAAATGATACAAAATGCCAGACACTAGCTAATAAACCAAATTCCACTGACAAAATGAAAAAAACCTAACAACTGGGATAACTAAAATTACCAGTTAGCTTTTCAATGATGTATTTCCTCTGTAAAAATTTGGAAGGGTAACCAATGTTAGACTCTTTGTGGGGTTTACAGCCGACACAGCTGTTCACTTAGTTCAGCAACACTGGAGCTTTACAAGAAAAACTGCATATAAACAGTGAGCTCCAAGAGAAACAGTATTAAGGAAATATGAAGCAAAAACGGTTTGGGAATTTACATTTGATTAGGCACTCATTTATGCAGAAAATTTGCAAGGAATGTCTAAACGTTGACAGTGACATTTGGATTTTCTCTCTACTTCCCATATAGAAACAGGAAAAAATACTACCAGGGTTTCTTAGGACAGACAAAAATTGATCTACTGATACCTCCTCTGGAATCTCAGTGTCTGGATTTTGGGCCTTTTTTTTTTTTAAATAATAATTTTAAAAAGCAGCAAATCAGTTCATTTTTAAGGACCTATTAAGCCTTCTTACATTTTCAGGAAAAGTTAGCTAAAAATATTAATGATGCAGCCAGAAAGGCATGATTCTGCAAATAAAGTTTGCAGAGGGAGTCTATCCCTGGGTACAGAAAAGATTTGGATGAAGATTCATAGTTAGTTAAGATCACAGAAATTCTACCTTATAGGTAGAATACAGGTACCTTATAGGAGATTTTGGGTGGACCTAAGAGAAGGCTTGTGGCACCAAACAGGAAAGCTTCAGACTCAACACTATGCTTTTCATTAAATTTCTTTTTAATAGAAGGCAAACTTTTCAACCAACATTATTTGCTGACAATTTGTCTTGAAAAACAGAATTGTGTGGATGAACATTAAATTGTTCTATAGAATCATAGAATGGTTTGGATTGGAAGGGACCTCCAAGATCATGGAGGCCATAGGCAGGGACACCTCCCACTAGACCAGGTTGCTCAAAGCCCCATCCAGCCTGGTCTTGGACACTTGAACACAACCTGTTCCAGTGCCTTGCCACTCTCCTACTAAAGAATTTCTTCCTAATATCCAATCTAAATCTACCCTCTTTCAGTTTAAAACCATTAGTCCTTGTCCTACCACTCCACTCCCTGAAAAAGAGTCCCTCCCCATCTATCTATGAAGAGTTAAGGTTTTCTGAAGAAAATTCTTCCTCTAATCAAGAAAGTCACCATGCATTTTGGTAAGGCTTTTTTGGAGGGGAGAGGGAGAGTTGGAAGGTGAGGTGAGTTTTTTTTCACATTTCTTTAGACAGCGAAAGCGAAAAACTTCATGAGCAAATGACTTTCCACTTGGAGGGAAATGATTTGTCCTATTACTCTATGAAGAAAGTAAAATAAATCCTCAAAGCAAACAAACAAACAATATCACCTGCACCCATATTTCAACTAAAGCCACAATATTTTTCTGAGATTAAAGAATCCTCTTAACCTACAACTATAGTGACAATTTTTAATGAGAAGTCAAACTAATGCAGTTTGGAATGCTTTTTTTCTGGCCTACAAGCAGAATGCTGTTATCGGAGTCAGAGGTCTTTGCAGCAAGTTTTGGTCCATGCAGCCTTAAGTCCCAGGCAGTATGGGGCTAGAGGGCAGCAAGCCCTCACCCTGGTCCCCTTGCTGGATGCCGTGGTCCAGCTCCCAGCTGGCTGCAGGCTTCCACCTGCTGCCCTCCTCTGCCTGCCACATGGCAGAGCATGGCCACAACATCACCAAACCTGATGCACATCAAGAGCCACCAAGACCTCTGGTCTCCCAGTAGCCAACAGTGTGGCCACAGCCCTGCGCCCTCACCGGAGATAGGGTTCAACCACTGTCCCTCAGCTCAGTTTATCTTCCCAAAAGAGAGAGGCATGGATGATGCACCCAGGGCTGGGCAGCAAAGCCTGGCCCATGGGAATGAAGGTAGAGGCTCAGTCCCAGAACATCCAGGGTGGTGCAATGATGAAAGCTACTTGACCCTGCCGGGCATAACTGGTATTTTCATTCCCATCAAGCTGCAGATGGCTTCACTTCTGGTAAGCCATTAGATTCACATCAGAAGAACTGCATAGTATAAGCTGTGACCAATTACTGTTGTCTTCATAGGAAAAAAACTTCTTGGTCTTCAAACCTCCTCGTCTCCTCTGTGGTTTCTTAAAAAAAAAAAAGCTCTGTGAAAATAGCTGAGGGATGCAGAAGCAGGAGGTGGTCTGTGTTTGTTGTCTGCAGAGACTGACGTGCACTGCTGCTGTCAGGACTCTTCCTTCACTTGTGTCTCCAGGGGCACCTGAAGCCTAGAGCCGTGACTTATTTGCACAGCCATGCCTGGCTGGTCCCAGCTGCCAGACCCCCTCTGCCCAGGCAGGGAGGGCACCAGCGGACCCTGCTGAACCTGCCCCTACATACTTCGCTTCTTCAGGGGGAACAATGGGGTTTCCAGGCAACTTTCACAAAACTGACTAATATTCATAGGAAAGAAAAGCATTTTGTAGAAAAGCCCAGCCTCAGGCGATGAACACACCTTCCCCCAGCTGGATGGACAACCCCGGTCACAGGAGCTCCCCCAGCAGCTTTCTCTCCAGCTCACCCTACTTTACAAACTGAGTCTCTCTCTGGGGACTGACATTTATCGTTTGACCCTTTGTTTGCCGCAGCCACAAGACGTGGCTGCAGAGCTCATGTTCCCCAGCCCCCGGGGGGAAGATGAATCTTCAAAGGGTCCTTTCCTAGCAGAGGGTTTGTCTTGGATTAGCTCCCTGTCCCCACCTCCTGCCCTGCCCTGCCCTGCCCTTGGCTCCCCCTGGGAAGTTCAAAATACAGCTGTTGGCAAGCCTGTCAAAGCCCATGGAAGTAATACAATTAGCCCTGAAACACCCTGTGACTGCTGCATCTGGTGGCAGCTTCTACCAGGCTGGCAACACCTCCTGGCCCCGCTCTGTCAGCCCGCCTGCAAACGCCTGGCAGAGGAGCTGATTTTGTCGGCGTTCCCCCCGCTGCTCTGGCGACACTTGAACTTGTGTAAGCTTTTTTTTGGCAACAGCTCTCCTCTTCTCTCCTTGCTCTTTCCCTTGAAGCCCCAGGACCCTTACGTCACGCACCGGTCGCACCAGATCTTCTGATGGTTCCGAACACGAGCACAGGGGTTTGTTTTCTTTTACAATGACCTCATGGATGGTCATACACTTTTCAAGTTTTCTTTCTGCTTCTTCCAACCAACCCATCAGCCCCAGTGAGCTGTCGTTCAGACCACTTGGTTCTCCTTTTCACGCTGTTCATTGCATAATTTTGACAACTTTTTATCTGCTGGCACAAAGGCTGCCAAGTTCTTCCCCGGTATCTCCGTTTTTCCTTGCAACAGCTCTTTCAAAAAGCCATCTGCATGATTTCTATTAACTGGTAAACTTGAGAGGATGTAGATAAGATTTGGAGACACAAGATTCTCTGCTGTGTGTTTCTCAATTGGAAATAATTCAGGAAAGCCTTTTATTTATTCTTTGGCATCCTAAATCAGTTTCTGTTGTTGCCAGTGCACAGGGAATATTAAAGATAAAAAACAGATAGAGAAGAAATCATCAGGCATCTATTTGTTCACAGCGCTCAGCTCTTTCATTACTCTGTCCCTTTGCCAAATCATGTTTCCACCGTGTTTCCCCCAGGAACATGAGGGGAAAGCACTGTGATAGCTCTTCCAGCGCAGCTGCTTGTCCCGGCAGAGTGCATCACAGGGCTGCCCTCCGTCAGCAAAACAGCACGAAATTTCGCTCCTGTAGTATTCACGAGCATTATGTTGGCTGTTAACCTTGTTTACGGCTCCTTTCATTTATTTCACGGTGTGACGGGGAGGAGTATGCCTGCAACACCTTACAAGCTTTGTATGAGCCTGCCTAAGGCAAACCTATCCACACTCCGCACAGCTTTGACACTCTTTTGAAGAAAAATCCATCAGATCTGCAACCCAGACCAACCTTTGGTCTCCACCCCGCAGGGGTTCCCCACATTGGGGAAACAATATGAGGAAGTTGGTGAGCCCAGACCATGAGACAAGGGGACTTCTCGTTGTGCTTTAAGAGAGGAGGTTTCCACAGCCATGCTCCTCCTCAAATCACAGCAACAAGCACAGCCACAGGGAGTAAGAGCTTGGAGAGAGAAAAGAGAGAGATACTCCAGCCCAAACAACCCTGATTTGGTTGACACATGTGGGGATTTCCATTAATCTGGAAGATCATGCTTTTGTGCTTCATAAGCAAAGGCTTCTTGGTTGAGAAACTTCCTTGGTATGCTCCGAAGGAGTTAAACTAAAAGCCCATGGCACTCGCCATCTAAGCAAAACTCTAAGGCAAACCTGCAGGAACAGGGGAGGGAAACCAGCCAGGGAACGGGGAAGATGCTGGTCAAGCAAGCAGGGTCCCAGGAGAGAGAGGACAAATGAGCCTTGGAGCCGGGGTGGGCAGGAATGTGGCTGAGGTGCAGAGGGGAGGGTCACAGCGTGCAGGGGGCTCCTGGGCCAGGCACTGCCTGTGGCAAAAGAAAAAGCCCTCAACCAGTAGCCTTATGGAGCACATCTGCAAACCACGGGGACACAAGCAGTAGAACATTATAAAAGACAAACTTTTCTACTGCATGGATCTGCTCTCTCTGCCAAACCACTTGGTCTACGGCATTAACCCAAAAAAACAGCTCATCTGCTTCAACATTTTTCTACATCAGATCAACTAATAAAACGTAACTGCTGCTCACTAGCCTTGTCCCTACAAGGAAAGTTATAAATGTGCTTGGCCTATATAAATTACACTTAGTCCAATGCTCACCTGGGACCTAGGTCCTACATTAACTGAAGCATTATTCGGTTTAAAAATATTTGAAATATTTATTTGGTTTCACTGGCTTCAGAAGTTGAACTCCTGCGAGTTCCATTTCCCGCTTTCCGTAAGCTTGGTGGTTTTATACTTCTTTTGTATCAGGATCGTTAGGATGACTGGCAGGCTCATGGTGGGCTCATGATGAGAGATCTTATGTCACAAAATACAAATGGAACTGCTAACAGACAAGGTACATATTTATAGCCATGTCCTGAAATAGCTGACTACAGAAAGTGCTTACAGGTGAGCCAATCAGATCCTGATGGGTGCTAACCCATCTACCCTGGTAGAAGGTTACCCAAGGGAATCAGCCTAACTACAACAATAGTTTCCAAAAGCTTTAAGAGATCTCTGTCTCATAACTTGTTTATCATCATCTGCTGCTGAGGCAGCCCCTAAAATGCTGCTGCGTTTACTTATGGCCACTCTCAAGTAATCCTCTCCAGGCGAGAAAGCAACCACAGTGACTCATCTTCTGCCCCTGCAAGCTTCATCCTGGACTAGGAATATGCCATGGTGAAAACTCAGCATCTGCAACCACAAAACCTGCAGCCAAGGAACACATCTATGCTGAACATGACAACCACCAGGTCCATGGCTAATATTTCCTGGAGCTCTGCAAAACTGCATCCAGCAGTTAGCCACTTCAAAGATCAACACTGGTGGCTTCAATTTACCAGGGATACTTCTAGGCTTGCAGTCCTGTACATCATTCCTGCCTGGCAGCCAGACTGAGACAAAATCCACAGAATTGGAGAATGGCACTTTTAAGGGTTTGTCGAAATAGCCCCACGTGAGATAACTGCAATTTCTAAAACATCTCACACACATTTTAGAGGAATAGAAAGTAATATTAATCCTGAAATCTACATTTGCCATTTGATCTTTAAGTATAACCTGCTGCACTGTCACATTCATTAGGTACCAAAACCCCTAAGTCCAGAGATGTTTGCCAAAGGATTTTTCATTGAAGTGAAATGAAAGCCTCCGGCTTCCTGTATCTTCCCTTAAAGCAGAAAGTACACTTCAAATGATACATATCCGTGCCCTGTGGCAGAGCATATCTATCAGAAACTGGGGGGGGCTACTACAAGGGAGCTCCTTTTGACAAACATGGCTTCTGACCCTTAAACAGAAACTGTTAGAACAGACAAAATTAAACAAGAGGTTAATTTCACAGCCCAGAAAGCCTGGAATTCAACCTATCAAGGCTACTCTGAGCTTTGTTTATAATTCTTCAATTATTACTCTCTATCCCTTTTTGTTGAGTAGATAATTTTAAAAATATGAAATGCTACAAATCACAAGGCAGGAATGAAAGCTTGCTCTGTTGTTTTGTTTGGATTGGTTTGGTGGGTTTTTTTTTCCCCTTGGAAACTTGCATGTACTTATTAACCCCAGAATGACTTTCCAGTTTTTACAGGGATTGTAGAAAATTGCACGTTGATAAATTTACTGCTGGTCTCAAAATTCAGAAGATCCCTCAGAGTTTTACAGGATGCTGTGGGCCTCTGTGGGAAAGGGCTGATGTCCTATGGCTCCCTCCCCCCCCCGCCTCTGCCTCAGTAGCTGCAGGCTCTAGTAACACTGGAAGGAGATTCAGTTGTGGAGTTTTGGTTCCAAGAAACACATTTGGACTATCCAGAATGACATTTGTAAGGACCACCTGGTATTGAAAGCAGAAGACACCTCCCTGTGCCAACTCCAGTATAAGCAAACAAGAAATGGATACCAACAAATTATATGAATGTTTAGGCATGAGTTAGGAACCAGTATTTTGCTTTCCACAAGGTATCTAATTCCTGACTGTAATCAACAGTGTTTTGATGCATTTTAGCTTCCCATGGCTTTGTGTTTAAACCAGGCCCTCAAATTCTTCTTTGGGACTAAGCCCAAATCATTGAACCCCCTTATACTTCTGAATTCATCTTTAGCCATCAGATGTCACCCAGAGTATGTGCAGGGTTCTGCCATCTGTCTGACCCCATCCAGTTTTCATACATCTGTCATGTCGTGGTGGCCCCTCTGCTTCCCCTCACTAGGCAATGGTCAGCAAATTCCTTTAGGCAGCCCCGTCACACGCTCCCCAGCTGCCCTGGGACACTTGTCACCACAGATGCTCAGACTTTATTCTTATCACAGGCCTTAAATATTTCTTTTTCTTTTTTTTCTAGATGACTTTGGAAGTGAAAAGCTACTGAAACTCACGGCAAAGTCACCATCCCTGGAGGTATTTAAGAAATGTGTAGACATGGCTCTTCAGGGCATGCTCTAGTGCCCAAGATTATTGGTCTGTGGTGGGGTGTGGGGTTTAGTTGGTGGGTGCTTTGTTTGTGGGGGGGGTTTTATGGGTTTGTTGGGGTTTTTTGGGGTGGGGTTTGGTTTTTTTTAAGGGGTTTGTTGGGTATTTTTATTTTTTTTTTAATGTGGTTGGACCTGATGATCTCAAAGGTCCCTTCCAACCACTAAGATTCTGTGGTTCTGTGATTTTAGCACTTAATGGAACACCCCTCCAGTGAATATCCAGCACTATCCTCAAGCATTTGCTTGCAAGGGCATTTAGCATACCTGGTTGAGATATAAGACACATTTATCAAGACAGAAATAGCAATTGAGAGATAAACTGGTCATTGGAAAAAATCTATCAGCCAGACCCTGCCTCTCCATGACACTGTTTCCTTCAGGATATCCTCACTGACTCCCATTTCACTGCCAAAGAAAGTAAAAGCTTGTCAAACTTTCCGAGTATTAGAGTTTTGGGAGCCTCATTAGATTCCCCCTCCCCCCCCCAACAGCCTCCCCAGCAGATTATTAAAGCTATTAGGTTTCACTCTACTTACTTTACATCCTAAATATCCTAGGGTGATCGCACAGGTGTTAACGAAGCTTAGGTAAATCCGTAAGACACCACATAGATTAATTTTAACTTGGGCTGCCAGACTTTGCACTGTCCACCAGGAGCAGCTCCTTTGCAAATGCGCGCCCTGATTCACTGCTCTGAATGTCACTGAAGGGTCCCAAAATGCCCCATCAGATCTGGCCCCACGTCCTTTCAGCTGGCTGTTAGTACCCAGCAGTGGCCGCAGATGGACACTCCGGGAAGAATTAAGTGCCAAACAAGCACACCGAGATACTCGCCCCTGCAGTCTCCCAGTCCGTCCTGCCATTCCTCATCCCAGAGAAGCACCTGGGCTGGTTGTGGTACCGGCTGCATCGACAGACCAGCCTCACCGAGCAGCATGTGCCTTCCACTTATTCTAAATAAAAATAAACTGTGCACAAAATAAACCCTGCAGAAATGACTTTGCTCTATCTGCCAAGCTTTGTGTGGTCTTTCTAAAAACAGAGTCCACTTTTTCTATTGAGAAAGCCTTTCAGCGTCGTTCTTTGCCATACAGTATATTTCAGAAGTTAGTTGAGACAAGGCAAGTGCTGGAAGGCTTGAAGGTGTAACCAGAGTTCATACAGTGTCAACGAACACGTTCCACACCGGTCCCAATGCATTTTCTGCACGTTTACAGCTTCCCAGGGAACAGCGAATTCTCTGCCGGAAAAGGATTTTTCTGCAGGAGAGGCAGGGGGGAGTCTGGGGGGAGACAGGAGCCAGCAGCTCGCACCGGGTACATGGGAGGGATACCGGTCACCAGGCCCTGCATTTGGCAGTGCCAGCTGGGGTCCTGGTGTGCCTGGCTGGCCACTGGCAACCAAGGGACAGATGTTCACGTCTCAGACTGATCCCACCAGTTTTGCCTGTCAGCCTGCTGAGACAGAAGCTTGTGCTGCCTGCAAAGAAAGCTCGTTGTCTACTGGAGAAATTTGCAGTTGTCTTTGCAAAGCACCAACAGACACAGACATCTTGGAGATTACTGAGGCAATTAACTCCTTACTAAACATTAACAAGGGATTAGACGCTCCACAACTTTTATTTTGGGTTCAAATTTCACACATATGCTGCCCATCTTTTAAAAGTGAAGGTGCAGGATTGTCTTTTCCAAGATTTTCCACTTGAATAGCACTGACAGCTGCTCAGCAACTCACACACAAGAGACACTTGCCATGGAACATGCCATCAGCACAACTTTCTGACACGGTTTCCAGCCTTTCCCTTTACTGTGAGCAGGAGAGAGACCCGTTTCCACAGCACAGAGAGGGTGAAAGTCCCAGAGCTGCTGCTCCTCCTCCACACCTCAAACGCTGAAAGTAAACTAGGACACAGGAGTAGCTGCTTGCCAAGTTTTATCTTGGCAAGGAAAATATTTTTGACCATTGGGAACTCAGAAAAAAAAAAAAAAAAAGATATAACTTTTCAATGCATGATACTGAAATAACCTGAAGTACTGAGCCAGTATTCCTGTAACTGCGGTGCTCCGTGGGAGGAAAACTTTTCAACAGGTCTCACACACTGGTCTTCAAAAGTCTGGTCTCTAACACTACCAAGAAGTCGATCCAAGCCAACCTAATATATGAAAACCACCTAAGGCCAAAAATCTTCACATTGATAATTTAGGCAAATATAATTTCACAGGATGACTGCAAACGAGAACTTTGTCATATAGATTTTCAGGGTTTTTTTTCATTTAAAAAAGAAAAATACTAATGAAGGGCAGAATAAATAAAATACAACATGCAAATAGAAAACTAAATTTTCTGTAGATTTTTTAGAAGCCAAAAAAGCACACAATGCTCTAGACAGCAAGGCATCCAGCATGCAACACAAAGAAAGAAATCAAGCAGGGATATTCATATACACAGTTATCTCCTTGCTTTTGAAAGTGCTTTATTTTTTTTCCCACGATGGCTTTTAAAAAAGAAATCAAGGTCTGCAATATCTTTTACATTTGCAAATAAAGAAACTGTTTCTTTGTTATCCTTCTGACTCTCAAGGCAAAGTATAGGATTATTAATAGTCAGGAAACCTGGTCTCAAGAAATGCCCATGGTTGACCTTGCAACCCTCTGGGAAGAAAAATGGCTTTGCTTCCCAGCTGTTCCAGACCTGTGAACCAAGCTGTTTCAGGAGCATATAGACTGATCCCAGCAGGGGAAGAACACAACGAATTTTAAACCTGCTTTCCTCTTCTCTCTGCCATGTGAAGCCCAGTCAGAAGAAAATTAAACCCACAGAGCCTTGCTGAAAACAGATCTAACTGCATAGCTCGACCTCTGCTCAGCTATTTCATGAAAGAATAAACCTGTAGTTATGACTTTGTAATTTAGTAGTACGTGAGGGCTTCAATTCTGCATCTGGTATGAGTGGGAAGAAAATGGTATCAACTGAAAAATCTGTTTAATCATGGCCTGAGGGATTGCCAATGGACCACTGGATAGCGCGAGCTAAGTTGCCTCTTGTGTTAACCAAAGAGCTGTGGCTGCCTGCCAGACGATGAGGAATAACCATCTGGCCAAGAGGCAGCACCTTGGCAGGCAGAGGGGCTGGCAGCCACCGCCTCCCGCTGCGCCTCAGGGTACACCTACCGCTCAGCATTGAACGTTTGCTTTTCAGCACAGAGGAGACATGTCACAAGGAGGAGCTGGCAACCTCAGGCGGGCAGGAAGGGAGTCCTCTGGTGTGGGACCAGAGGCAGACATGCACATTCCCTACCATTAAAACTGAGGAAGGTGCCCCCCATCAGGCACCGACCTACGGAACACAGCGCAGGGACTTGCTATTGCTGGTGTCACGCACACACTGCATAAATGCAGTGTCTCCTGCCAGGCTCGTTGCCTTC
Organism: Scolopax mira; assembly: GCA_004320125.1. Lineage (NCBI taxonomy): Eukaryota > Metazoa > Chordata > Aves > Charadriiformes > Scolopacidae > Scolopax > Scolopax mira. Next base: position 2,659 of record BJBW01004702.1, on the reverse strand, counting down.
ATTACTCATTCGCTGAATCTTGAGGACATCCAAAATGCCTAACATCAACATTTCCTTCTGGGCTAAACTAAAATCCCTTCTTTTCGTGGGAAAAGGGTACATAGACAGTTGATGGGACAATGTTTAGTAAGGTTTTCTTACTGAAAAGCTGTGGGGCACTTTTTAAAGATGCTTACCCTTCTTGTGGGAGTTCCTGGTTGTATCAAAACAAAATTAGGCACACTTTGACAGTGTCCAGTTAACATTATCATTTATTTCTTCTGCAGATGCAATGATGAAGGAGATTCACACTGTAGCACAATGGGGAATCTGAAAATTCATATTTTCAAATAAAACCACATCTCAATTTTTTAATGACTTTCCACAACAGCTCAGAGTTAGGTGCTAGAATTCAGCACAGGGTGGCCTTTCAATAAAGATTTATTGAAAAGGAGAAGTGTACTTTTGGCTCCAGGAGAGCTGAAACTTTGCTTTTAGTTTGTATACTGTCATATTGTGTACAAGTGTTGCCATAGAATTACAACATACAGAAACCTGGGCAACCAATCATGCAAACAGACATAATCCTAATAATGAAGTATGTAAACAAACCGAAAGCAAATTCCACTGCAACAAAACTGTACTCAGTAGACAGGCTTGTAGTACATAGTGCCAGCTATGAAAGTAACATGGTAGCACAACTGAATATAAAATTGAGTTTCAATAAAATTCAGAGACTGGTAAAGATGAGTCAAATATTAATTACAATATTCAACTAGCAGCCATTTGTTAACCCTAGAAAATTCTCAGATATTTAGAACGATCTTTGATACAGAGAGAGACAGGGATTTGACGGATAGACTACTCGATGGATAAGGAATTGACTGGATGGCTACATCCAAAGAGCTACAGTTAATGGGTCAGTGTCCAAATGGAAATGAGTAATAAGTGGTCCCTCAAGGGTCTGAACTTGGATCAATACTCTTTAGTATCTTCATCAATGACACAAACAGTGGGACTGAGTACACCCTCAGCAAGTCTGCAGATGACACCAAGCTGGATGGTGCTGCTGATTTGCTGGAAGGGAGGGATGCCATCCAGAGAAACCTGGACAGGCTACGGAGTAGGCCTGGATGAACCTAATGAAGTTCAACAAGGCCAAGTGCAAGGTCCTGCACCTGGGCCGGGGCAATCCGCAGTATCAGACTGGGGGGATGAGTGGATTGAGAGCAGCTCTGTGGAGAAAGACTTAGGGATACTGGTGGATGAAAAGCTGGATATGAACCTACAATGTGTGCTTGCAGCCCAGAAAGGCAACTGCATCCTGCACTGTATAAAAAGAAGTGTGGCATGTGGCCAGCAGGCTGAGGTAGGTGATTCTCGCCCTCTACTCTGCTCTCACCAAGACCCCACCTGGAGTACTGCATCCAGCTCTGGAGTCCACACCACAAGAAAGACTTGGATCTGTTAGAGCAAGTCCAGAGGAGGGCCATAAAAATGACCAGAGAGGACTGAAGCATCTCTCCTATGAGGACAGACTGAGACAGTTGGGGTTGTTCAGCCTAGAGAAGAGAAGGCCCTGGGAAGACCTTATTGCAGACTTCCAATATGTAAGAAAGATGGAGAGAGACATTTTGCCAAGACCTCTAGTGACAGGACAAAGGGCAATAGTTTTGAACAGAAAGAGGGTAGATTTAGATTGGACATAAGAAAGAATTTTTTTACCATGGGGGTGGTGAGGCACTGGAATAGGTTGGCCAGAAAAGCTGTAGATGTTCCATTCCTGGGAGTGTTCAACATCAGAACAGATGGAGCTTTGAGCAACCTGGTCTAGTGGGAGATGTCCCTGCCCATGGCAGGGGTGTTGGTCTACGTGATCTTTGAAGGTACTTTCCAACCTAAACCATTCTATGATTCTTTGATATTAAGTATTGAATGCATTTGTGGAATAAGTTGGTGGGATAGGAGAATAAAGCAATTAGTACAGAGTATTTTACTACAATTGGTACTTCAAAATCAATTAATTTAATTAATACTAGTTGAAAACTAAAAACATGTCATTACTGAAGGTAACAGCAAAGTCAATTATTTAGAATAATACCTATGTAATCAGTTTGATTTGAACCCAACCAGGGAGTAAGTTAATGTACTCACCTCCAGAATAACAGTCTCGAGCTCATTCTCGTTTCTGACACTGAAGTTGTTACAGAGAAGGTCCCCCCTCCCTCACACATTATTGCTCTCTGGTTACAGGCGGTTGCACACGTTGCTGACACAAGGCCGTTGTGATCAGCTACAGATGATAGGCAGTAGAAGCAGCTGGGACAGAGAACTCGGTGATTCATAATTTTTATAATTCTCTCATCTTTTTGGGGAAAGCTGTGACTCCAGATTAAGTATAAAAATTCCATGGTTCATATCAATTCCTATTTAACCTGGACTCCTTCAGCTTCCTTCTCTCAATAGATTTACTGTGGTCTAACTTTCTAATTCCTTCATGACTTGAGACAATCTCTGTCATTCACTGAATATCAATGAATATCACTGAATATCACTGAAATTTTTGGAGTTGGAAGGGACCATAGAGATCATCTAGTCCAACTCCCCTGCCAATGCAGGACCACCCAGAGCATGTCAGAGCATGCCTCTCAGGACTGCATCCAGACGGGTCTTGAAAATC
>BJBW01004701.1:0-29773 GCA_004320125.1 Scolopax mira | reverse complement strand
GGGCCGTTTAGATATAGTGCTAAGGGACATGGTGTAGGGGATGACTATGTAGAGTAGGGTAGATGGTTGGACTCGATGATCCCAAGGGTCTTTTCCAACCTAGACAATTCTGTGATTCTATGATTCAAACAGGAAGGTCCCGTCATCCCATTCCATCCCATCCCAGCAGGGCTAAGCAGGGTTACTGGGGCAGATTCTGAGCTCTTCTCAGTGCTGCAAGATGCAGGTAGTGCTGCCTGTGAACATGGAAAACCAGGAGAAAATGACAGCTTCAGAAGAATATGTGCATGGAGATGGTATGGTAAATACCTGAAGAGGACCTCAAAAAAGACCATGTGAAACAGAGGAATGAGCCAATGAGCCTATGAACCACAAACCAGATTTCCAGGTGCCAAAAAAGAGGAAGGGTGCTGTGGGGGACTCCTTTTCCCTGTGAATGTGGGGGATCTCACACTCACAGCCACTTGTAAGACCACCAGGGGGTGCAAGGATGGCTATAGATATTTAGTTCCTCTGGCACTATAAATGTTTATATATATATGTATATATATATATATATATACACATACATGTGTACACCCCTTGTTGAGGGTAGCACCAAAAGGGAGGTTGGGGTCCTGTGTCAGAGCTACACTGAAGGCAGTGGGACTCAGAAGCCACGTGAATTTGCTACTGTCCTCCACCCCAGGTGCCCCAAAGTCACCTTTCCCCACCCCACCAGTCCCCAATCCCCAACCCAGCCATTTCCAGCCATTCACCACAGGCTGGATGAGAGGTGATCTTTGAAATGTGACCAGCTCCGTCCTCTTGCTGGGCTCAGTATCTGCCCTGGGAGAATATCCACAATTTCATGGGCTCACATGTGCCCAACCCTCTGCCCAGACACAGAGAAGGGCTTTCTGTTTTTGTGTGGGACGTCGGCCAGGCAGGGAAGAGGTGGGGTCCTGAGAAATAAAAGCCAGATGATCACAGGAGGCACTGGGGATGTGCTGTGGGGACTGTGCTGGGAAGATCTTTTTCCAAACCTGAATGCACCCTGTCCCAAGTGGTACATGTACAGCAGGGCTCTGGGGCCACCTGTGGATATGCAGTGCTGGGCCACGTATGGGATAGGAATGTGAACCAAAGTCACAGTGCTCCAAGAACCTCACACACTGATGGAAGCCCCAAATTACCCTCAGTCCCTGGCCAGACAGGGCTGTGACCGCAGTGGTGACAGTGGTTGCTGCCATATGGACACCAGTTCTGCTGCCCAGGAAGGCCCCATAATGCAGGGGTTTGCAGATGGCCATGTAGAGGTCATAGGCCGTGATGGTAAGAAAAGAACACTCCCCTACCATCAAGATGGAAAAAAACCACCTGTGCAGCACATCCTGCATAGGATGTGCTGTGGAACAGCTGCAGGAACACCTGCCCTGGTGTTCCACAGGTAATTAGCCATGGCTTTGGGGATAGTGGGGGAGATGGAGCTCAAGTCAAGGACAGAGAGGTTGAGGAGGAAGAAGTACATGGGGTTGTGGAGGCGGTGGTCACAGGCCATGGTGATGGTGATGATGAGTCCATTTCCCAGCAGGGCAGCCACATAGATGCCCAGGAAGACTGAGAAGTGCAAGAGCTGCAGTTCATCATGACCAGATTGAGCATGACCAAGAGCTACTCCTGGGCAGAGCTGTCTCCTTGCAACACTGTCCCATCTCCAGGAGCTCCCTCCATCCCAGGAGCTCCTTCCACCCCAGGAGTTCCCTCCATCCCAGGAGCCAGGTCCAGCTCAGAAGCAAAGACCAACCCAAAGCATTTTAATCTCCCCTCTTTGTGTTTGGAGCTGAGTCTTTGAACCTCAGAGACTGAGCAGAAGTTGAGGAAACCTCTCCAGGACTCTCCAATTTAGGTTCAAACTCTAAAGGTTCTTGTGGTGTTAATGGGTCCCACTGAGGGACACCACTGAGAAATTGTCCCCAGTGGTCGGTGGGAGCGGAGAGTATAACCAGCCAGTAGAGAACACTGGGAGCCCTGGATTTTTGAGGTCCTAAGAATGAGCTGGAGAACAGAGAGCCCCGAACATCTCCCAGTTGGCTACTGCAGGAAGAAGGTGTCCCTGACCCACCTCCTAGAGGAACAGGGACACCTAGAAGAAGGTGTCCCTGACCCCACACCCTTGTGGGGGTGTGACATCAAGATAAAGCAATAGGTCTTGACCTAGACATTGCCCTTCATGGAAGAGGACACCAGGACCACATGGAGCTCTGTCTGGGAACTGGAGACACTGGGAAAGAGTGGGTGGAACGGGCACTAGGGGACTGGGAGGGACTGGGAATGGGGGAGTGGAATGGACTGGGATGGACTGGGGACATTGGGAGGGACTGGAGAAATAGGCACTAGGGGACTAGGATGGACTGTGAGGGACTGGGGTCAGATTAGGGGGGATTAGGGGGGGCCTGAGAGCAGCTGGGGGCACTAGAAAGGACTGGAAGGAACAGTGACTAGGGGACTGGGATGGACTGGGAGGGACTAGCACTGGGGACACTGGGGGTCTGTGGAGGGGAACTGCACATTGGGGCTGGGGGGGAACTGGGGAGACTGGGGGAACTGGGGGGAAACTTTTATGAGAGATGGGGATAAGAGGGAAACTGGGGGGGGACTGGGAGGTAACTGAGGGGTGGGTGTGTGCTGTCCCTGGCCCCTCCCACCCCACACATCCCCCCTCATGCCTGCTGTTGCCCCCACAGACCTCCTGCTCCACATGTCCCCCAGGGGGTCTCATTCAGGGGGCCCACCCCCATGTCCATCCTGGCATCTCCTGTGTCCCCCCATGGTGTCCTTCCTCATGTCCCCCTGGTGTCCCCTCCATGGTGTTCCCCCCACAGTGTCCCCAATGTCCCCATAGTGTCCTCCCATGGTGTTCCCTCATGGTTTCCCCTTCATGGTGTCTCCCCATTGTTTTCTGCCATGGTGTCCTGAATGTTCCCATGGTGTACCTTACAAGGTGGTGTCTCTTTGGTCTCCATCTTGGCATCTTCTCATGTCCCCTCCATTGTGTCCTTTCTCATAACCACATTGGGTCCCTTTCATGGTGTCCCCACTGTCCCCCCCCGGTGTCTCCCCTGTGCTTTTCTGCTCTCATGTTCCCATGGTGTCCCCCCACCAGGACATCCTCTAGGCCATCAGCAGCACCATCACCTTCCTCCTGGTGACGCTGGTGGCCCTAGATGCCTCCTGGGACCCTTTGGCCATCCCCACCTTCCTGAGTGGCCCCCGCCCTGTCCCCAAACCCCACGCCCACAAGCTCCACCTCCTCAGGGTCTTCTTCTCCCCAGATCTTCAGTCTCATCCTCCCCTTCATCTTTGCTCTAAGGTGACCCTTGGGGTGGCACAAGGGGGTGTCCTATGGGGTAGGGGAGGGTCATGGGAGCTGGGGAAGGGGCTGGGAAGGACGGGGAGAGTGTTCCCTGGATGTGAGGGTCCCTCCTTGTCCCCCATCTCGTCCAACCCCCTTTTTGTTCTCCAGACCCTGAGGTGGAGTTGACCCAACTGGGAGCCACAGCCCGCCCCCCCCAACTGGTGTCCCCCCCATGCCCCATGGACCTGCCCAATAGCCCTGCCCCTCATCCCCACCCAATGGCCCTGCCCCCACTTTTGGTCCCCATCTAAACGATCTCAATCCTTTTGATGCTTCTCTGTGGTCATGTTTTTGGGGTGGGGTGGGCAAGAGGACATTGTGTCTCCCCCTCCCCCACTCCACGAAGTCTGGGTCCTTCTGGTCCTAATTAGTTAATTAACTACTTCTACATTGTTAGGACCCCCCATCTTGGATGGGGGAGGGGTGGATGGGATCACTCCTTGTGGGTCACTCATGCTGGTGGTGGGTCACCAATGCTGTTGGGTCCCATATGGTGGTGGTCACTCCTCATCATGCAGCTTCTGGAGTGGGGTGGGAGAGAAGATGTGGAACTGAGGGTGGTTGTGGGGCAGCCATGGGGTGGCTGTGTGCAGGGCAGGGGGAGGGGTCCCACCTTGGCTCCCATGTCCCGGCTCTTGGCCCGGAGCTTGTTGACCTGGGACTCAGCGATGTCGGCGCGTTCCTCTGCCTCTTCCAGCTCGTGCTGTGCCTTCCGGAACTTGGCCAAGTTGGTGTTGGCCTGGTCCTCCTGGAGGTGCGGCCAGGGGTGAGGGTCAGTGTGGCTGCCCCATGGCCACCAGGTGTCCATCCATCCAACCCCCATTCTTCCAGGTGTCCATCCATCCAACCCTCCATCCTGCCATCCCACCATCTATCCATCCCTCCTCCTCCTCCTCCTCTTCCTCCTCCTCCTTCTCCTTCTCCTTCTCCTTCTCCTTCTCCTTCTTTCTCCTTCTCCTTCTTTCTCCTGTCCTATCATCCATCCCTCCTTCTCCTTCTTCTTTCCTACCATCCATCCCTCCTCCTCCTCCTCCTGTCCCACCATCCATCCATCTCTCCTCTTCCACCCATCCCACCACCATCCCACTGCTCTCCATCACCCACCGCTTCCTCTGCCTGCCGTTTGTAGGCCTTGACTTTCATCTGCAGTTTGTCCACCAAGTCCTGCAGCCGCAGGAGGTTCTTCTTATCCTCCTCTGTCTGTGGAGACAGAGGATGGGGTTGGGGCTTGGCCCGGGGCAGGACCAGCTCTCCTGGGCCTCAGTGTCTCTGCCCAGGGATAGGGCTAGTGGTGGCCAAGCTCTGGGCCATATTCTCCTGCACCTGTGGCCACCAGGTCAACCCTGGTCTAGGTCATGGTGGGATCTAGGTGCCTTTTGCCCCATGTTTCTGTGTGAATGGAGGTAACCAGTGATGTTCTGTATCCCTATGGCCATCAAGCCAATGTCCTCAATCAACCATGTCCTTGTCACCACAAAGCCAATGTCCTTGGTCACCAGTGTCCCTATAGCTACCAGGGATCTTCTGCATCATCCATGTCCCTGTGGCCACCAGGCCAATGTTCTGGGTCAATCATGTCCTTGCAGCCACCAGGCCAACCTTCTATATCATCTATATCCCTATGGCCACCAGGTCAATGTTCTGGGTTGCCTCTGTCCCTGTAGCCACAAAGTCAATGTCCTGGATCAGTTGTGTCCCTACAGCCACCAGGTCAACCTCCTGGATCATACATGTCCCTGCTGTCACCAGGCCAATGGCCCAGGTCACCTATATCCCTATGTCCACCAGGCCAATATCCATAATTAACCATGTCCACCATGTTGTGGTGGTCAGCCACATTCTACCTCCATGGATGTAGGGGCAGCAGGTGATGTTCTAGGTCACCCCTCTCCTTGTGGCCACCACCAGCCCTGGTGAGCTGGACAACAGGTGGCCATGCTGTGGTGGCCTCACCTGGTAGCTGAGCTCCTTGACGCGCCGCTCAGCCTTGCGCAGGCCCTTGATGCTCTCAGCATGACGCTTCTGCTCGGCCTCCAGCTCGGTCTCCAGCTCCCTGCCCCGGGCCTCCAGCTTCTGCAGCTGCTTCTTGCCCCCCTTGAGGGCCAACTGCTCAGCCTCATCCAGCCGCAGCTGCAGGTCCTTGATGGTCTGTTCCATGTTTTTTTTCATCCGCTCCAGGTGGGCGCTGGTGTCCTGCTCCTTCTTCAGCTCCTCTGCCATCATGGCTGCCTGCCCCAGGAGAGAGGCGGAGAAGGAGCTTCGAGGCATATTCTCCAGTGCCTCGTAGTGGAAGGTCCCCGAGATGTGCACCCCACCATGGCACTCACATCGGTGATGGCCTTCTTGGCCTTCTCCTCAGCATTCCTGCATTCCTGGATGGCCTCTTCCACCTCTGCCTGCAGCTGGGAGATGTCCCCTTCCATCTTCTTCTTTTGATTGATGAGGCTGGTGTTCTGGGGGGTGAGCGGAGGAGAAGACCTCAAGAGGTGGCTGTGGGGCTGCTGCCCCATTCTTCTCCAGCCCCACAGGACTCCCACCTCTGTGGACTTTAAGGATCTCAGGGTGGAGGAGATCCTTGGGGAACCCAATCCAGAAGAAGCCCATGGCCTTATTTCCTCCAGGTTTTGAAGGACCCTGGTGGGTGATCCTTGAGGAACCCAACCCTCACTCCTCCATGGTTCTCCAGATGGAGGAGATCCTTGGAGAATACAACCCAGACGAAGCCCATGTCCATCATTCCTCCAGGTTTTGATGGTCCCTGGGAGGTGGTGACCTCTCTCCTTGAAGGAATGTGAGGTCTCACCTGGGAGTGAAGGAGCTGGACCCTCTCGCTGGCCTCGATCAGCTCCTGCTCGGCCAACTTGCGGGCCCTCTCCGTCTGCTCCACCACTGCCCGCAGCTCCTCCAGCTCTGCCTGCAGGAGATTGTTCCTCCGCTCCACAATGGCAATATTCTCTTTCAGGTCCTCATTGGCCCGCATCATGTCGTCCAACTGCAGCTGGGTGTCCTGTGAGGTCATGGAGGAGGAACAACAATGACGATGAGGAGGAAGATGGTGGACCTACCTACCACCCTGAAAGAACCCAACCCAGAGGAACCCTCCAAGGTTCTCCAGATGAAGGAGACCCTTGAGGAACCCACCCCAGTGGGGAGGGGACACCCCTCAAGCTCCAGTGGCCCAAACCCACCTTGAGGTAGCCCTGCAAGGTCTTCACTTGCTTCTGGGCCTCAGCAGCCACCCGGTTGGTGTGGCCCAGCTGGAGCTCCATCTCATTGAGGTCACCCTCCATCTTCTTCTTCAGCCTGAGGGCCTCGTTGCGGCTGCGGGTCTCAGCATCCAGCGAGGTCTGGAGGGAGTCCACCACCCGCAGGTGGTTGCGCTTGGCCTGCTCCATCTCCTCATCCTTCTCAGCGAGTTTGCGCTCGTAGTCAGCCTTCACCTGGTTGAACTCCAACTGGGCCCTCAAGATCTTCCCCTCCTCATGTTCCAGGGAGGCCTTGGAAGGAATCGAAATGGACCTTGAGGGGTCACCATGAGAACTTGGGGCCACCTCCTGGGGGTGGTTTAACCCACCTCAGCCTCCTCCAGCGCGGCCTGAAGCTCTAGCTTCTCAGCATCCAGCTGCTTCCGCACTTTCTCCAGCTCGTGGATGGTTTTGTGGCTGGCACCCAACTGCTCTGTCAGGTCTGAGATCTCCTCTGGCCCCACCAGGAGAAGGTCCCATCAGCTCCATGGGGCTGGAGAAGAAGGAGATGGGGAAGGGCAGGACCATGGTCTCACCTTGGAGGTTCTTGTTCTCCCTTTTGAAGGTCTCCAGGTGCTCCAGAGCCTCTTCGTAGGCATTCTTCAGTTTGAAGAGCTCGGTGCTGAGGGACCGGGCTTCCTTCTGTGAGGCCTCCAGCTCTGTCTGTGATTCCTCAAACTTCTGTTTCCACTCGGCCAAGACCTATGGGGTGGACAGCACCACCATGATTAGCACAAAGAACCTTCCTCTCCTCCTCCTCCTGATCCTCCCCAAAGAGCTCCTGGAAGCTCCACTGGAAGGTGGAGCTTCATTGTATATTATTCTTGACCATTGTCCATCATTGACCGTTGTCCATCATTCTTCTGGGCTTCTTTGGTGGGACTCACACATCTCCATCCCCATCCCATACTTCTTCCTCCCCTGCCCCCCTTTTTTTGTTGACCCCCCACCCCAAAAACCTTGTCAAAGTTCCTCTGTTTCTTGTCCAAGGTGGCAGCGGCCGCATTTGATCGCTCCACGTCCACCATGAGGTCCTCAATCTCATTCTGCAGCCGGTGCTTGGTCTTCTCTAGGGAGGAGCACTTGGCATTGACAGCCTCCATTGCCTCCTCAGCCTCCTGAAGCCTCTGGGCCAGCTTCTTCCTGCCTCGGGATGGGGACAACCATGGAGCAAGTTGGTCTTGTGGGCCCGGTTGCCCAACCGCAATCTTCTTCCAGCCCTCGGTGGGTCAAAACTCTTTTCTCCCACCTCCAGTTCCATCAGCCTGCTCCAGAACCTTCTCCAGGGGAGAGGTCTCCATCCTCCTCCTACCCCATAGGGGTTGTTCTCCCCCTGAAGGGATCTCCATCCTTCTCCTAATCCATAGGCATTGCCCACCCCCCTGGAGGAGTCTCCTCCAACCTTCTTGGAGCTCCACCTTCCTGGTGTACCCTCCCAAATCTCATTGAGGTCCTCCTTGGGTAGGTGGTGAACCCTTTCCAAGTGCCCTCAAGGCTAGTCTGGAAACTTGGAGAATGACCTGATGCCCCTTCCTTGAAGACATCAGTGTGGGGTGTGGCAGGAGGGTACTCACTTGGCCTCCTCCAGCTCCTCGGTGCGTTGGATGGCATCTGTCTCGTACTTGGTCCTCCATTGTGCCACTTCGGAGTTGGCCTTGGAGAGGGAGCGCTGAAGCTCAGCCTTCGCCTCGGTCTCCTCTTCATACTGCTCCCGCAGAAGGTCACAGTCGTGCCGGGCTGACTGAAGGGCGTGGGCCAGAGCATTCTTGGCCTTGGTGGGGGTGGGTGGGTGAGGGAGAGGAGAAGTGGGGGACCATTGGGTCCATGTTCCAACAGAGGAAATGCTGGTCTTTGTCACTCCAATCCAGACCGAGCTTCTATGGACCTTGACCCAACCTCCTCCAGACCAACCCAACCTTCCTTAGACCCTCTTTAGACCAATCCAACTTTCTCCAGACCAACTCAGCCTTCCTTAGACCCTTTTCAGACTAATCCATCCTTCCTTAGAACTTTTCCAGACCAACCCAAACTTGCTTAGACCTTTAGCATCAGGTGGAAACCCTTGGGTCCACCTCTCCTTGAGCTGTATCGAGATCCTGCACCTCAGGAAGGGGCGGTGTCTCTTATCCTGACCTTCTCTTAGACTATCCCCACCCAACCTCAACACCTCGAGACCCACCCAACCCTCTTTAGATGGAGCCACCCATTAAGTGAAACCACCCTTAGGTGGAACCACAAATTCAGGCTGTTCAGGAACAGCCTGAACTTGACTCCTACTCAGTGCTACCACTGTGAGGGGAAAGGAGACATCATCGTGTGGACCTCCTGGAGCCCCCTAAGTTCTGGTGGTCTTCTCGGGCCCCCCAGGAACTTCACCTTCATCTCTTCCTCCAGCTGCCTCTTCAGGTCTTCCAGCTGCTGGGTGTAGGACTGCTTGCCTCTGGTCAGCTGGGAGATGAGGGCCTCCTTCTCCTCTAGCTGGCGGGACAGCTCTCCTGCAGGGGTAGGTGAAGGCATCAGAAGTGGAGATGTAGGGCAGACAGGGTGATGTGGGGCAAGTGGGTGGAGATGTGAGGTGAGGCTCCTACCATTCTCGGTCTGGAGCTTGGTCCGCTGGGTGTTGGTGTCGTTGAGGACTCGTTGGGTCTCTTCCAGCTTGGCCCTGTGCTCAGCCACCTGGTCCTCCATGGTGCGTGAGACCTTCTCCATCCCCACCTGGGAGGAGGAAGAGGTGAAGCAGGAGCCTGGTGGCCACAGTGGAGCTGAGGTGACCACTGCGGTCTTCTCCTCCTCCTCCTTCTACCTTGGCCTTGAGCAGCTGCTCCATGTTGGCACTAAGGTCATCCAGCTCCAGCTTGAGCTCGCTCTTCTCCTTCTCCAGCTTCTGCTTCACCCGCTGGAGGTTGTCTATCTGCTCACCCAGCTCAGCCACACTGTCGGCATGTTTCTTGCGCAGAGTGGCAGCCGTGGCCTCGTGCTGCAGTGTGGCCTCCTCCAGGTCCCGCCGCATCTTCTGGAACTCTGCCTCCCGCTTCTTGTTGAGCTCCAGCTGGACTGAGGTAGCTCCTCCTGCCTCCTCCAGCCGCTCGCTGATCTCCTCTAGCTCCCGTGACAGCTCCGAGCGCAGCTTCTCCACCTTAGCCCTTCCTGTTCGCTCTGCCTCCAGCTCCTCCTCCAGCTCCTCAATCCGTGCCTGGACAACCCCCCAGGGGGCAGGGGCAACCTCAGGGGGAGGGTCTCTGCCCCATGTGGCTGCTCAACCCAAACCAACCCAACTTGGTGGAGACTCTTCAACTCAACCCAACCTGGCCCAACTGGACACTCTTCAACCCCCTCAACTGGAGGCCTCTCCTGCCCCACCCACCCAGGTGCAGAGCAGCTCCCTCACCTGCAGCTCTTTCAGTTTCTTCTGGAGCTGCAGAGCCAGTGCCTGCTCATCCTCGATCTTGCTGTTTTGCTGGTGTATCTCAAAGTCTTTCCTGCAGAGGATGGGGGAGATCCCTGATGTCCCATCCCCCCACTCCCTCCCACTCCCTGATTGGCCTGGGAGGGTCTCACTTCTTCAGCTTCTCCTCCAGCTGCTGCTTGTCGTTCTCCAGGTCCATGATGTTCTCCTGGGTCAGCTTCAAGTCCCCTTCCAGCTTCCTCTTGGCCCGTTCCAGGTCCATACGGATCTTCTTCTCCTGCTCCAGGGAACCTTCGAGCTTGGGAGGGATCACAGAAATGGGGAGAAACCTCAGGGTTTTGTTATTTCTGTCCCAGGAGGCTCCTCTGTCATTTCTGCTCCCAGGAGGGCCCATAGTGAGACCAGCCCACACTAACATCATCTGCCTGTTGTTCCAGCTTGACTTTGGCCTTGGTCAAAGTGTTGACCTTGTCTTCCTCTGCCTGCAGGTCATCCAGTGCTTGCTGGTGAGCTTCTTGCAGGGCCTTCTTCTCCTTGGTCAGCTTGGCGATGGTCTCATCCAGCACAGCCATCTCCTCTGTGAGGTTCTTCACCTGCAGGAGGAGAAACATCAGGCCTGAAACTTGGAGACAGGCTAGAGAAAGAGAGAGGGGATCCTTCATTCTCTTGTTTGAGCTGGAGATGCAGAAGATACAGGAGAAACCAACCAGCCTTGAATCTTCTTGAGGTAACCCAACCAGCCCTGGGTCTTCTGAAGCCAACCCATTCAGCCTTGGGTCTTCTCAACCACACCCAAACCTAGATCTTCTTGATCCAATCACAACCAGCCTTGGGTCTTCTTAACCCAATCAGCCTTGAGTCTTCTCAACCCAACCCAACTTTGGGTCTTCTCAACCCAACCCAACTCAATTTTGGGTCTTCTGGACTCAACCCGACCAGTCCTGGGTCTTCTAAACCCAATCCCACCAGCCTTGGGTTTTCTCAACCCAACTCAACCATCCCTGGGACTTCTCAACCCAACCCAACCTTGGGTCTTCTCAACCAAAACCCACCAGCATTGGATCTTCTCAACCCAACTCAACCTTTGGTCTTTTAAACCCAGCACAACCTTGGGTCTTCTAAAACCAACCCAACCAGCTTTGAGTCTTGAGCCAACCCAACCAGCCTTAGGTCTTCTCAAAACCTGTCCATGTTGGCTTGAGTCAACCCAGGTCCCCTCAGCTCAGGGTGGAGGCCTCACCTTGTTCTCAGTGGCATGCTTCTCTTTCTCCACCTTGGCCAGGGTCAGCTCCAGGTCATCGATGTCCTTCTTCAGCTCTGAGCACTCATCCTCCAGCTTCCTCTTCTTGGCTGTCAGCTCGGCGTTCATCTCTTCCTCATCCTCCAGCCGCTCCGTCAGCTCCTTCACCTTGGCCTCCAGCTGGATCTTGTTCTTGATCAGCTGGTCACAGCGCTCCTCAGCATCTGTCAGGTTGTCCTGCTCCTGTTTGGGTGGTCCTGGGTGAGGTGGGCCCCAGGGGAGCAGGAGTCACCCCTTGAAGTGGCTTTTGGGGGTGACCTCACTCACAGCCTGCACTTGGAGCTGAAGATCGTTCTTCTCCTGCAGTAGTGAGACCATCTTCTCCTCCAGCTCCTTCCGCCGGGCCTCTGACTTCTCCAGAGCTTCCTTCAGCCGTCCGTACTCCTCCTTCATGTTCTGCACCAGGTGCCAAGGAGACAAACGGCATCACCTGATGCCCTCCGCCCCTCAGGCCCACCCACCCCACACCCCTCAGGCCCCAGTCCCACCTGCATCTCCTTCTCTGTTTCCGCACTCTTCAGCAAGGGCTTGATCTTGAAATAGAGCTTCATCCAAGGCCAGTTCTTCACCCCCATGAAGGCCCGGATGTTCCACTGGATGACCAAGAGTGCATCCCTACCGTGGGGTGGGAGACACAGATGCCACCATGGCCACCCTGAACCTGGAGGTCCCACCCCCCCAGGAGAAGGATCCTCCCTACCCCCTCCAACCTCACCGGCGCTCCAGGATCTTTTTGAACTCGATACGCATGAGCTGCCCCCGGGCCTGGGCCTGGATGCGGGTGATGATGCGGGAGAGACGCTCGTCCCGCATCTCCTCCAGCAGCCCCAGGAGCCCTGCCTTGAAGAAGACCTGGAGGGAAAGAAGGAAAGGGGTGAAGAGGAGAAAGAAGAGGAGGAAGAGGAGAAGGAGAAGGGGTGGGTAGGTGGGGGAGAAGATGGGTCAGTGGAGAAGGGCTTGTAGAGAGATGGATTGAGGCATGGGCATGGCAGTAGGTGGGCAGGTAGATAAGGGAATGGTGGGACCAAGGTGTGTTGTGAACCTCTTGGGCGGTAGAGCTATGGGGAGAGCATTTGACCCCACCTTAGTGTGCCCCAAATTATACTGGATGTGGTAGGTAGGTGGAAGGATGGATGGAGCTGTTGATGGCCTGGTGTACATGGGGATGGTGGGACCATGAGCTTTACAAGACTTCGTGGATGGTGGGAACATGAGGAAGAGAGACCACGTGCCCTCACTTTGATGTGCCCCAACTTCTACTGGTTGTGGTGGGTGGAAGGATGGGTTGATGGGTGGATGGAGCTGTAGGTGGGCAGGTGGACACAGGGACAGTGGGACCACGGGGTCTTGTGAACCTTGTGGGTGGTGGGGCCATGGGGCCACCACGTGCCCTCACCTTGGTGTGCCCGAACTTGTATTGGCTGTGGTCGATGTCGATGGAGCCTAGGAGTTTCTCAGCCCCTTTGCGGCTGTCAATGAACTGCCCCTCGGGGATGGCCGCTGGGTTCAGGATGCGGTACCTGGTGGCCACACAGAAGGAGATGACACCCCGAAGTTGCCCACCTACCCCCTGCCACACACATGACCCACCGTTGGCGGAAGTCCCCATAAAGGATGCGGTTGGGGAAGCCCTTGCGGCAGATGCGGATCCCCTCCAGGACTCCATTGCAGCGCAACTGGTGCATCACCAGGGGATTGTCCATCACGCCTGGTGGGTGAGGCAGAGCAAGGAGGGATCAGCCATCAGCCATGACCACCCCGCCCAGTCCCTCAGCCCTTCCATCTTCTTACCTGGCTCCTTCCGCTCATTGGGGATGAGGCAGCGGACGAAGTGGGGGTGGGTGGTCTTGAGGTTGGCCATCAGCTTGTTGAGGTTCTCCTGGTGGAGAGGAGGGAGGAAAGAAGGAGTTGACCTGTGAGGAGTGGGGAGATTGACCCCAGGGCGGGCAGCTGGGGGAAGGTTGTCCTCCCTCTGCTCCATAGCAGGTCTGCTCTGGGCCCCTCACCCGGTGCAGGGCAGAGACAGTCTGGAAGGAGGAACCTTTCTTCTTGGCGCCTTTCCCCTTCCCTCCGTCACCTCCTGGGGAAGAGCAGGGTGGGGTCAGGAAGGACTATGTGGGACAAGTGTCTCTTCTCCATCCGCGCACCCACGCCTCTCACCACCCACCAGCGTCAGCTCCGGCATAGTTGGAGAAGAGATTGGCCAAGAGCTTGAGGGCTGACTTCTGGTAGAGCCCCACCACTGTCTCGTTGAGGGGGTCCTTGTTCTTCTCCAGCCACCCCAGGATGTTGTAGTCCACTGTCCCTGCATAATGGACCAACGAGAAGTGGGCTTCTGCCTTCCCCTTGACATTGCGGGGCTTACCAAAGTTGGCCGACTTGCCCAGGTGGTTGTCATAGAGCTTGGCCTTGAAGGTCATGTCCGAGGCCTTGGGGAACATGCACTCCTCCTCCAGGATGGACATGATCCCCATGGGCTAGGGAGGAGAAGACCTGGTTGGCTATGGTGGCTACCAACCATGATCTCTTTGGTGGACCTCAACTGGAGTTTGAGGTGAAGCTCAACTGGAGCTTCTCCTGGAGCTTCTCCAGGGGCTCTGGCTGAGATGAAGCTCAATGGGAGCTTCTCCAGGAGCTTCTCCAGGAGCCCTGGTTGAGGTGAAACCCAACTGGAGCTTCTCCAGGAAGTCTGTGGGGCCTCCTGGGGGTCATGGGGGAAGCCGTACCTTCTCAATGAGGTCGATGCAGGCCTGGAGGTCCATGCCAAAGTCGATGAACTCCCACTCGATGCCCTCCTTCTTGTACTCCTCCTGCTCCAGCACGAACATGTGGTGGTTGAAGAACTGCTGGAGCTTCTCGTTGGTGAAGTTGATGCAGAGCTGCTCGAAGCTGTTGAACTGGGAGGTGGGGGGGCAGAGGGAAGAGAAGAAGGGGTCAATCCAACACCCAATGGGGTCACAGGGGGTCAACTGAAGGTCCAGTGGGGTCAATGTAATGCCTGAGGCATCAAGAGGGTCAACCGAATGGCCAATAGAATCAATGGGATCAACCAAGGGGGTGAACCTGACACCAAACAGGGTCAACCCAATGCCCAATAGGATCAATAGGGCCAAGTCAACATCCAACAGCATCAAGCCAATGCCCAAAGAGGCCAAGCTCCCACCAAAGCTCAAGGTGAAGATGATGGAGCTCCCCTCGACTCCCAGATGGACACCACCTCCCCCCCCCAGACCCCCTGGGGCCTCACGTCGAAGATCTCAAAGCCAGCGATGTCCAGGACCCCAATGAAGTACTGCCGGGGCTGCTTGGTCTCCAGCGAGTTGTTGATCCTCACCACCATCCAGTTGAACATCTTCTCGTAGACGGACTTGGCCAAGGCCCCAATGGAGTAGTAGACCTGGGGAGAATGGAAGATGTCCTCCTGGCCACTCTGTGGCTGCTGTGACCACCTCCAAAAGGAGGATTTTGGCAGGGGGTTAAGAGGGTGTCCTCACCTGCTGGACATTCTGCCCCTTGGTGACATACTCATTGCCCACCTTCACACGGGGGTGGCACAAGCCCTTGAGAAGGTCAGCTGAGTTCAGCCCCATCAGATAAGCTGACTTGTCGGCATCTGTGGAGTGTGGAGTAGACAACACGTGGTCAGGCAATCCTCCCCCTACAAACCCATGTGTGTGCCATCCGCCTCCCCCCCATCCCACCCCTGGACCGGCCTTCAGTGCCGTCGGGCTCTGCCTGTTCCTCCCGTTGCTTCTGCTTGAACTTCATGTTGCCAAAGTGCATGATGGCCCCCGTCAGCTTGTAGACCCCAGCCTTCTCCTCGGCAGTGAAGCCCAGGACATCGAAAGCGCTCTGGGGGATGGGGAGGAGGTCACAGGAGCTGGAGAGGGCCGGCCTCCCCACCACCGCCCAGCTGAGGGCACCTCTGACTGCTTCATCCTTCCATGGGCTCATCCATCCATCCATGGCGAAGGACTCATCTATGCACTCATCCATTCATCCATGGGTCCATCCATCTATCTGTGGGTCTATCCATCCCTTTGAAGGCTTCAACCATAGACCCATCCATCCTGAGGACTCATCTAGCCATGGATTCATCCATCCATCCGTTCATCTGTCTGAGGACTCCATCCATGGAGTCCTCCATCCTTCTGAAGACTCCATCCATCCATCTGACAGCTCCATGGATCCACAGATCCATAGATTCATCCATCCATGGTCTCCTCCACCCCCCCCATGGTCTTCCCCACCCACCCATGGACTCCTACATCCAACATGATCTCCTCCACCCAAGGGTTCCTCCACCACCCTTGGCCTCCCCCACCCACCCATCCGCTTCCCCTTCTCCCCATCAGTGGGCTGTCCCTCCCCCCCAGCTTACATCAGTGGCCAAGAGCTCCTCAGCATCATCAATGGAGGCCACAGTCACCTCTCCTTGGGAGACGTAGCTGTAGTCATAGGGGTTGGTGGTGATGAGGAGCATCTCTGACAGCCGGTGGCCCAGGATGGAGACACAGAACAAGGGTCACCAGAAGGTCCCCAAATTGCCCTTAGTGGGGTGCCCCAGATTGTCCTGGGTGGCCCAAGAAGGAGCATCTGAGCATGGGGACAACCCCCCATCCCCCCCTCACCCAGAAGCTCTGGCTTCTTATTGGAGAGGATCTGGTAGAAGATGTGGTAGTTCCTCTCAGCCTTCAGCTGGAAGATGACACGGGACTTCTCCAGGAGGTCTGGAGAAGGGGGGGGGGGATGTCAGCGGTGGGTGGGGCCACAGGGAGATGGATGGTGGGATGAGGAGATGGTTGGATGGAGGGATGAGGAGATGGAGAGTTGAGGACATGAATGGATAAGGAGATGGATGAGGAGATGGAGACATGAGGAGATGGAAGGTCCAAGAGATGGAGGGCCAGATAAATGGTGGGATGAAGAGATGGAGATGTTTGGGTGGTGGGAGGAGGAGATAGTGAGTGATAGGTGGGGGGTGGAATAAGGAGGAGGCAGTGGCCAAGGGGGACTGCCCCCAGAGCCCTCAGCCACTCACAGGTCTCGATATCAGCCGACGCCAACTTCCCAGTGGCCCCAAAGTGGATCCGGATGAACTTCCCCTGGGAGAAGGGCTTGAGGTGACTACTTGCCCCACAGATCCCACCCCATAGACCTCACGCCACAGACCCTGCCTTATACATTCCACCCCATAGACACTGCCCCACAGACCCCACCCCATGTATCCCCACCCCATAGACCCTGCCCCATAGACCCCTTCCCCTGTAGACCCTCATGCCATAGATCCCATCCCATAGATCTGTGCCCCAGTAGAACCCCACCCCACAGACCCTGCCCCCCAGGACCCACCCCCCAGGTCCTTCCCACTCACAAAGCGGGAGGAATTGTCATTGCGGACGGTCTTGGCGTTGCCAAAGGCCTCCAGGGCAGGGTTGGCTTGGATGATCTGGTCCTCCAAGGTGCCCTAGTGGGGTGGGAGGGGACAATGAAGCAAGGTGAGGGGCAGTGGGGGTTGGCCATGGAGGGTGGGGCGTGGTCTGAAGCCTCACCTTGCTGCTATTGGCTGCCTCCTTCTTGCGGTCACCGATGGCGGCGATGCTGGCAAAGTATTGGATGACCCTCTTGGTGTTGACTGTCTTCCCTGCCCCAGATTCTCCGCTTGGGGGGCAAGTTGAGGAGCAGTTGAGGGGTGAGGTGGTGGAGAACATATCAAGGAGCTTCTCTGTCCCTCTCCCACCCCTCCATGGGGTGGGACTGGGACGGGGGGGCGAGGACTTACGTGATAAGGATGGACTGGTTCTCGCGGTCTGATGAGAGGAGAGAGGGGTCAGGTGAGATGAAGATATGGGAGATGTTTGGGGTCTGGTTGGGGTTCTCCACCCCCCAAGTGAGGACCAGGTTGATGGGATGAAGCTATGGGAGATGTTTGGGTTCTTGGGGTCTTGGGTTGGGGTTGTCCTCATTTTTGGGGGGTGAGACCTCCTGGTTGGGGGGCTGGAGAGAGGTCCCTCACCTGTCAGCATGTTCTGGTAGGCGTTGTCAGAGATGGAGAAGATGTGGGGCGGGGCCTCAGACCTCTTCTTGCCCCGGTAGGCAGCCACCACCTCTGCGTCATAGACGGGCAACCACTTGTAGGGGTTGACGGTGACGCAGAAGAGCCCTGAGTAGGTCTGGGGGGGAAGGATAATGGTGGTGGGGGTCAGGGCCACCAGGTGCCCACATCACCATGAGGGGTGTAAGGTGGCCCTAAGGTGGTAGAGATGGGAAATTTTCAGTTTTGGTGGCCCAAGGGGTCTGGAGTGGGACATCTTGGGTCTTGGTGGCCCCAAGGGGTCCAGGGATGGGACATCTTGTGGGTGGATGGCCCAAGGTCCATCAGGTTCTATGTACCCTACAGCCCCTGGTGATGTCACCTCACTTTCTAGGTGCTTCATTGACCCCTCAGAAGGAGCCCCCACCCCATTCTAGGTGTCTCCCAAGAAATGTAGGGAAGGGGTGACAGTTCCCCCCCACCCCATTGGTTGTGGGGAAACTCTGCCTCCCGCCTCCCCCTCCCCCCCCCCCCCCCCCCCCNNCCCCCCCCCCCCCCCCCCCCCCCCCCCCCCCTCCAAGGTGCCCTGGGGGGTTGTGTGAAGGCTGACATAGATCATCCAGGCAGCATAGCGGTCCTTGAGGTTGTAGAGGACAGCGGGTTCATGGAGGAAGGTCAACATGGCCATGTCCTCGATGCGGTCGAACTTGGGGGGGTTCTGGGGGTGCACATCACTCTCCTTCACCGTCACTGTCTGGGGGGGGGGCATGGGAAGGGAGTTATTGGTGGCGCCCCGTGGGTTGGGGGGCACCCCATGTGGAGGGGGGCTTCTCCATTGGGTGGGAGGTCTTTCATGGGTTGGGGGATCTCCCTTGGGTTGGGGGTCTCCATAGGTTGGGGGTCTCCATAGATTGGGGGTCTCCATAGATTGGGAGGTCTCCCGTGGGAGGGTAGGCACCCTGTGGGTTGGGGGTTCTCCATGGAGTAGGAGGTCTTCCATGAGTTGAGGGTCTCCATGCGGTTGAGGTGACTCTATGGGTTGGGGGGTTCTCCCAAGGGTTGAGGTGACTCCATGGGTTTAGGGTTCTCCACGGGGTGGGAGATCTTGCATGGGTTGGGGGGTGCCCTGTAGGTTGGGTGTCTCTATGGGTAGCGAAACTCCCAAGGATTGAGATGTCCTTATGGGTTGGGGGTCCCCATGGTTTGTTGGGGGTCTATATGGGGTAGGGATCTCCATGGGTTGGGGGTTATCCATAGTGTGGGAGGTCTTCTGTGGGTTGGGGGTCACTCTGTGGTTGTGGGGGTCTCCCATGGAGGGGGAGACGCCCCCAAAATCTCCATGGACTGGGGGTGCTGCATGGGTTGAGAGTCTCTGTAGGTTGGGGGTCTCCATAGGGTGGGGGGTGCCCTATGGGTTGGGAGTCACCCCTGGGTTGTGGGGGGCACTCTAGGGGACCTACTCCCCTATCACCCCCCAACCTTAACCCTTTTCCCCCTCCCCCTTTCTCACACCCCTCCCCCCACACCGCCCATCTCCCCTTCCCCCATTAACCCTTTAACCCTTTCCCCCTGTCCCCCCCCCAACTCCACCCTCTCCCCTCCGGTCCCTCCCCCCCCATTAACCCCTTCTCCCTCCCTCCCCCATTAACCCTTTACCCTCCCACCCTCTCCCTCCCCCTCCTCTCCCCCCATTAACCCCTTCTCTCTCATCCCTTACTACCCTGTCCCCCATTAACCCCTTCCACCCCCATTAACCCTTTCCCCCCCAACTTCACCACCCTCTCTCCCACCCCGCCCCTCACCCCTGCCCCTCCCTCACCTCTCCCAGCTCAGTGATGACAGTGGCCTCCCCTCCTTGCTTCCCCTGCAGCCGCCCCCGCACGAACTCCAGCCGGGGGTGGGGGACAAAGCACTCACTCCGGGGGTCGAAGGGCCGGGGAGAAACCTCTTCCTGACGCAGGAATGGGGCAGCCGCCCCCAGCCCCACCATGGATCCCACCGACATCCTGGGGAGGTGTGTGTCAGCCCGGGCCCCATAGATCCCCTATGGGACCCATAGATCCCCCACAGGTCTCCTATGGCCACCAATGGGCTCCCCTATGGCCAGGGTTGGACCCTGCCTCCAGCCCCACCATGGGCCCCACCGCCATCCTGTGGGGTCTATGGGTCAGCCTGGGTCCCGTAGATCTCCCATAGACCCCCCATGGACCCCACAGATACCCTATGGCCACCAATGGTCTCCCTATGGCCAGGGATAGACCCCACCCCCAGCCCTGACATGGGTCCCACTGACATCGGGGCGGGGGGGCTATGGGCCAGCCTGGGCCCCATAGATCCTCACGGGCCCCACAGATTACCCTATAGACCCCTATGGTGATGTGGGGAGCCCTATAACCCCACCCCACACCCCCCTATAGCAGCCCCCAGCCCCATGGCTGCCCCACAGCGCCCAGCTCACCTGTAATCTCTTGGTCTGAGTGATGAGATGGAGGGAGCTGGAAGGTGCGGGAAGGTGAGGGCCTGTGCCCCATAGAGTGCCCCACACCCCATAGACCTCCTGTGCCCTATAGATCTCCTGTGCCCCATAGAACCCCTGACCCCTAGAGATCCCTACACCCCATAGACCCCCCTTGTACCCCATAAATCCCCCTTTGTGCCCCATAGATCCCCTGTGCCCCATAGATCTCCTGTGCCCATAGCCCCCCTGTGCCCCATAGATCCTGCACATGCCCCCCCACTCGGCCCCACACCTGCCCCTGCCCCACACACCCACCCTCTCTCTCTCTGCCCCACACTGGGACCTACGGCAGCCCCACAGCATTTATAGGGCACTGTGGGGCGGGGTTTGGGGTGGGGGGGCACATTCCAGGAAGGAGGGAGATAAGGAATGGAGGGGGGAGAGCTCCTCTGCCCCTTCCCCAGCCCCCACAGCGCTGGACCCCATAGGTCCCCCACAACTTCTCTCCCCAGACATCTGGGCCCTACATCTTCACCCCATGGTGTAATCTATGGGGCACAACTATGGGGCAAAGCAAGGGATGCCTGGATGCCTCGCAAAGGCAGTAGGATGTGGTGCATCTATGGGGCAGGGATCCCCCATCTATGGGGCCTGGACGCCTGGGTCTCCTATGGGGGTGGGGGAGATCTATGGAGTTGGGGGGGATCTATGGGGCTTGCACACTTGGGTCCCCTGTGGAGCAGATCTATAGGGTCCATACACCAGGGTCCCTTGCTGTGTGGTGGATCTGTGGGGCCTGGATGCCTGGGTCTTCTGTGGGGCTGGGGAGAACTATGTGGCCCAGACATCTGGGTTCCTTGTTGTGGGGTGGATCTATGGGTTCCAGAGAAATCTATGGGGCCCAGACACCCAGGTCCCCTGTGGGGCTGAGGTGGAGGGGGGGTGGTATCTATGGGGCACCAGGGGGGTGGTGACAGCTCATCTGCTGCCAGGGTCTATATTGGGACCACCTGGCCCCAGCCAGGCGCCGTGGGAGCCACTGTGGGGCGGGGGACGGGGGTGTTGGCAGCCAGCCCCGAACACAGTGTCCACTTTGTCATCGGGAGGTGACACATTCCTGGGGGGGGAGGGGAGAGCTGCTCTCCCCTCTCCCCATCCTGTGCCACAGATCCACCACCTGCCCCACAGAGCCCATGTAGAGACTCCACCCCACCCCAAAGATTCCTTATAGAGCCCCATAGATACCCCCTCTAACCCCACAGATCTCCTACACAGATTCTTTGAGACCTTATGAGCCCCATAGATCCTCCTGCCCCACAGAGACCCTATAGAGACTCACAGAGACCCACTCAGCCCCATAGATCCCCTATAGAGTCACTACAGGGCACAGAGACCTTCTCTGCCCCACAGAGACCTGATAGTACCTGCCCACCCCCGCCCCATAGATCCTATACAAAACCCCATAGAGACCCTGTAGAGCCCCATAGAACCCCTCTCTGCCCCATAGGGACCACATACTTCCCCCCCACACAGCCCCCCAACCATGACACAGATCGACAGGGGTAGGGGGGAAGGAGAGGACGGGGTAGGATGTGGGGCAGAAGCTGGGAGGGGGAATGTGGTTGAGATGTGCCATGGGGCAGGCAGAAGTTGGGGTGCTCCATATGGCAGGGTGCAATATGCTGTGGGGCAGGTTGTGGGGTGCTGTGGAGTAGGGGGGAGGGGTTGAGGTGACAATTGTGCCCACAAGGTGACACATTCCTGAGGGGGGGGGNNGTGACAGCTGCATCCCCTCCCCACACTGTGCCCCATAGGTCTCAGCCTGCCCCATTAAGACCATAGGGACCCCATAGCACCCCCATTCCACATAGAGTCCCTGTAGAGCCCCATAGATACCCCCTCTGCCCCATAGGGACCCCATAACATCCTTCTGTTCCATAGATCCCATAGAGAACTCCTGTAGAGTCCTACAGGAACAACCTCTGCCCCATGGAGACTCTATGAGCCCCAGAGAGACCCTCCCTGCCCCATAGAGACCCCAGAGCACCTTTCTCCTTCACCCCAGAGATACCGTACACAGCCCCATAGAGCCCCATAGAGATCCCCTCTGCCCCACAGATCCCCTCTCTGCCCCACAGGGACCCCATAGCCCCCACCAGCCTGAGTGCTGTGGGGGAGTGGAGCCCCCCAGGAAGGGGCAGGAGGGACTGGGGGAGGGGAGAGACAGATGGACGGGGCAGGGAGGGGAGTGGGATGTGGGGCTGAAGCAGGGAGGGGAGGGGATTGTGGTTGAGACACTCTGTGGGGCAGGCTGAGGTTGTGGGGTGCTATGTGGTGGGGTGGGATGAGCCATGGGACAGGTTGTTGGGTTCATTGGGAAGGGTATGGGGTGTTGTGGGGCAGACTGTGGGGTGCTATGGGGCAGGGGGAAGGGATTGAGTTCACAATTGTCTCCACGAGGTGACACATTCCCACGGGGGTGGTAGGGACACGAGAGTGACAGCTGCGTCCCCTCCCCCCACTGTTCCCCATAGAACCTCCTGCCCCATAGATCCTGTACAAAAGCCCATAGAGGCCCTGTAGAGCCCCATAGAACCCCTCTCTGCCCCCTGGGACACCATACTTCCCCCCCACACAGCCCCCCAACCACGACACAGATCAACGTGGGTAGGGGGGAAGGAGAGGAGGGGGTGGGATGTGGGGCAGGAGCTGGGAGGGGGAATGTGGTTGAGATGTGCCGTGGGGCAGGCAGAGGTTGGGGTGCTCCATATGGCAGGGTGCAATATGCTGTGGGGCAGGTTGTGGGGTGCTGTGGAGTAGGGGGGAGGGGTTGAGGTGACAATTGTGCCCACAAGGTGACACATTCCTGAGGGGGGGGGACATCCATGAGAGTGACAGCTGCATCCCCTCCCCACACTGTGCCCCATAGGCCTCAGCCTGCCCCATTAAGACCATAGGGACCCCATAGCACCTCCCTTCCCCATAGATAGAGCCCCATAGATACCCCCTGTGCCCCATAGGAACCCTATAGCATCCTTCTGTTCCATAGATTACCTGTGAAACTTTTTCTGCCACATGGAGACCATATGGGCCCCATAGGGACCCCATAGCACCCTTTGCCCCTAGCCCCGCAGATCCCCTTTAAAGAGCAGTGGATCCTCCTCTGCCCTATATATTTTCTATAAAGCCACATAAAGACCCCATCTTCCCCATAGATCCCCCATAGAGACCCACAATTATTGTCACTGCCCCATAAAACAGAGCCCCTCTCTGCCCCATAGGAATCCCATACCATTCTCCTGCCCTGTAGATTCCCCCCTAGAGTGCCACGTAGAGCCCTGTGGGCCCCAAAGACCCCCTCTGCCCCATACATCCCCTCTCTGCCCCATAGGGACCCCCTAGCCTCCCCCAGTCCAAGTGCTGTGGGGGAGGGGAGGCCCACAGGATTGGGCAGGAGGGAATGGGGGAGGGAGGGACTGATGGATGAAGTGGGGAATGGGAGGAGGAGGGATGTGGTTGAGATACTCTGTGGGGCAGCTTGAAGTTGTGGGGCGCTATGGGGCAGGCTGTGTGGTGCTATGGGGCAGGCTGGGTTGTGCTATAGGGAACTAGTTTAGGTTCCAAACTAGTTCCATACAGTTCCTCAAGCTTCCAGAAGTTTCTGTAGAGTTCCATAGGGTTCCGTAGTGTTCCGAAAGTTTCCGTAGAGTTCTGTAGGGCTCACAACAGTTCTGTAGCATTCCATAGGGTTCCAGAAGTTTCCATAGACTTTTGTAGGGGCCTGTAGGGTTCTGTACAGTTACGTAGAGTTTTGTAGAGTTCCGGAAGTTTTCATAGAACTCTGTAGGGTTCCAGACTAGTTCTGTAGGGTTCTGTACAGTTCCTCTGGCTTCCAGAAGTTGCTGTAGAGTTCTGTAGTATTCCCAACAGTTCTGTAGGGGCCCGTAGGGTTCTGTAGTGTTCCAGGAGTTTCGATGGAGTTCTGTAGAGGGCCAGAGGGTTCTGTACAGGTCTGTAGAGTTTCAGAGAGTTCCGAAGAGTTCTGTAAAGTTCCGTAGTCTTCTGGAAGTTTCTGCAGAATTCCATAGGTTTCCGAACACTTCCATAAGGGCCCGTACAGTTACGCAGATTTCTGATACAGTTCTGTAGGGTTCTACAGAATTCTGTAGGGTTCTGGAAGTTTCTATAGAATTTCCATAGGGTTCTGGACAGATCCATAGGGCCTTGTATGGTTCTGTAGGGTTCTGAAAACTTCTCTATGGTTCTGAACAATTCTATAGGATTCCACACAATTCCGTGGGGTTTTTCTGAACAATTCCATAGAATTCAGTAGTGTTCTGTAAGTTTCTGTAGAGTTCTGTAGGGGCCCATAGCATATTGAACAGTTCCAGTGGGGCTTGTTCTGTTCTGTAGGGTTGCATACAGTTCCATAGGGGTATGGAATTTTCCATAGAACTCCACAGGGTTCCAAAGTAGTTCCGTAGCATTCTGTAGGGTTCCCAACAGTTCTGTAGGGGCCTGTAGGGTTCCATAGTGTTCTGGGAGTGTCTGTGGAGTTCCATACAGGCCCGGAGGATTCTCTAGAGTTCCACAGGGTTCTGAACAGTGCCATAGAGTTCCGGAGTCTTCTGGAAGTTTTTGTAGAATTCCGTAGACTTCCAAACACTTCATTGTGTTTGGAAAGGGTCCGTACAGTTCTGTAGAGTTCCATAGGGTTCCACAGAATTCCATAGGGTTCTGGAAGTTTCCATAGAATTTCATAGGGTTCTGAACAGTTCCAAAGCCTTCCAGAAGTTTCAGTAGAATTCCGTAGGGTTCCAACACTTCTGTAAGGGCCGGTATGGTTACATAGAGTTCTGGAAGTTTCCGGTTCCAAACAGATCTGTAGGGGCTTGTAGGATTCTGTAGCATTCCGAAAACTTCCATAGGGGCTGGAACAATTCTATAGGGTTCGCAGAATTCCATAGAGTTCTGAACAGTTCTGTAGAATTCTGGAAGTTTCCATAGAGTTCCATATGGGCCCGTAGGATTCTGTAGAATTCCATTATGTTCTGGAAGTTTCCATAGAGTTCCAAACAGTTCAGCAGGGGCCCATAGGGTTCCATAGAATTCTGGAATTTTCTGTAGAGTTCTGTAGGCTTTTTTGGGTTCCGTACAGTTACGTAGAACTGTGTAGGGTTCCCAAAGTTTCTGTAGAGTTCTGTGCGGGGGTAGGGGGCTGTAGGGTTGCGAACAGTTCTGTAGTGTTACGGAAGTTTCTGTAAGAGTTCCTTAGGGGCCATAGGATTTAGAATTGTTCCATAGGGGTCTGTATAGTTCCATAATATTCTGTAGGTTTCTGTATGGGTCCTTAGAGGCCCATAGAGTTCCAGAGGGTTCTGCAGAGTTCTGTGGGGTTCCAGAATTTTCCACAGAATTCAGTAGAGTTCCAAACTAGTTCTATGGGGTTCCAAGCAGTTCTGTAGGGGCCAGTAGGTTTCCATAGTGTTCCAGGAGTTTCCATGGAGTTCCAAGAAGTTCTGTAGAGTTCTGAACAGAGTTCTGTAGGGTTCCAGAAGTTTCTGTAGAGTTCTGTAGGATTCCATAGGGTTCCGCAGAATTCCAAAGAGTTCCAGAAGATTCCATAGGGTTCCAGAAGTTTCTGTGGAATTCTGGAGGGGCCTGGAGAGATTTGTAAAGTTCTGTAGAGTTCCTTAGGGTTCCGAAGAGTTCCGTAGTCTTCTGGAAGTTTCCATAGAATTCCGTAGGGTTCTCAACAGATCTGTAGGGGCCCATACAGTTCTGGAAACCTATACAGTTTCCATAGGGTTCCGAACAATTCTGTAGAGTTGTGCAGAATTCTGTAGACTTCCAGAAGTTTCTGTAGAGTTCTGTAGGGTTCCATAGTGTTCTGGGAATTTCCATGGGCCCATAGGGTTCTCTGGAGTTCTGTAGGGTTCTGAAGAGATCCGTAGGAACTCATATGGTTCCACAGGGTTCCCAAAACTTCCATAGGTTTCTGCAGGTTTTCTAACAATTCCATGGGGTTACACAGAATTCTGTAGGGTTCTGGAATTTTCTGTAGAGTTCCATAGGGGCCCGTAGAGTTCCGTAGTGTTCAGAAAGTTTCCGTGGAGTTCTGTAGGGGACTGTATGGTTTTGAAAAATTATGTAGGGTTTTTTAGGGTTCTGAACATTTCTGTAGGGTTCTGCAGAATTCTGTAGGGTTCTGAACAGTTTTGGAGGGCTCTGGAAGTTTCCACAGAATTTAATAAGGTTCCAAACTAATTCTGTAGGGTTCCATACAGTTCCTCAGGCTTCTGGAAGTTTCTGTAGAGTTCTGTAGTTGCCCGTAGAGTTCCGTAGTTTTCTTTAGGGTTCTAGAAGTTTCCATAGAGTTTCACAGGGGCCCGTAGGGTTTAATTGGATTCTGTAGAGTTCTGTACAGTTCTGAAAAATGCATAGAACTCTGTAGGGTTCCAAACTAGTTCCGTATTGTTCCGTAAAGTTCCTCCAGCTTCTGGAAGTTTCTGTTGAGTGCTGTAGGTTCCCAACGGTTCCGTAGGGGCCCGTAGGGTTCCACAGAATTCCATTGTGCTCTGGAAATTTCCATAGAGTTCTGTAGTATTCAGGAAGTTTCCGTAGAGTTCCGTATGGTTCTGTAGTGGCCCATAGAGTTTTGTACAGTCTGTAGGTTTCCATAGAGTTCTGTAGGCTTCCATCGGGTTACAGAAGTTTACATAGAGTTCCACAGGATTCCATAGGGTTCTGGAAGTTTCCATAGATTTTTGGTGGGGTTCTGAAATGGCCCGTAGTATTCCATACAGTTCTGTAGGGTTCCGTACAGTTCCTCAAGCTTCTGGAATTTTCCGTAGAGTTTCATAGTGTTCTGAACTGTTTTGTAGAATTCCGTAGGGTTCTGAAAGTTCCCATAAAGTTCTGTATGGTTTCACAGGGGCCCATAGGTCCCTATAGGGTACCATAGAGCTCCAGAAGTTTCCATAGAACTTTGTAGGGTTCAAAACCAGTTCCGTAGGGTTCTGTACAGTTCCTCAGGCTTCCAGAAGTTTCCATAGGGTTCTGTAGGGTTCTGAAAAGTTCTGTAGAGTTCTGTAGTGTTCTCGGAGTTTCTGTGGGGTTCTGTATGGGCCCTATCTCTACACAGATAGGTGTGGATGAAAGTCCATGTGCAGTTGTGAGCAATACAATTGGCTACATGTAAGTATCCATGCGCCTAGGCTAAACAATCATCATTTTCTACTTTGTTATCTGTTTTTGCACTGCCTTGCTGGATTTCATGCCACACAGATAATACCATACAAAAACATTGTTTTACCTTCCCACCAGTGCAAGAACATTGGCTGAACTCTCACAGAGCAGTGTAGCCCTGACTTCTCCATCCTCCACAATTCCCCCTAAGGCTTTGTCAGCCAAGCATTCATACATTGCAAAAGAAAGGAATACAGATCACAATACATAGAAAGATGATGACAAATTAATGCAATTTGTTAAATCGACTGTAAGGACCTGGGAATCCCCCACTCACTAAAGATACCATGTAGCCAACCATAAGCAACCCTGTAGGTGCTGTACATTTGACATTAGCTGCTGTATGCTCTTATGTATGGATTTAGAGTGATCAGATACCTATCCACATCTGTCAGTAAACCAGATAATGCTAATGAGGTAGTGTACCTTTGTTTCGCAAGCCAACATGCTAATTTTTGTAATGACGTTAAGGCGCGAGTAGAAGCTATGCCAGGGGCAAAAAGGGAAGAAAAAACAATCCCTGGTGGCTGCCAGAAAATTACTTGAGCGTCACAGTCAGAGGTGAAGGCATTACCCACTGACCTCTTTCTCCTGTAGAATTCTTTTGTGTGTGTATGGCTAGATATCATGGTAAAATTTGGAATTAACATAGTTAATCTACCTAGTGTACAGCGTCCTCCAATCAATCTGGATGGAATACCGGCCCAGGCATGGTCCCCAACAATAAAGAATACACCTTTCGGTAGTTTATGAGGGACTGGGTTGGCAGGGACAGGATTGTCAGGGCCCCCGATCATTTGATGACACCACTATGAATCGTCTCTGAATATAGGATCCCAGGGTGATACATCTTGAACATAGGTTTCATTGCAAGAGTATTTGTCAAAGTCAAAGTATACACAAGCATCCATCTTTACTGAACCAAGGATATAAATTTCTTGTGGCTCGAGAGCCAGTCTGGGTAAATCCCACACATCCCAGTTGCCTAAACAATCTACATTATTGCCTTCCAAACAATCAAGTTCATGCAACTGCCCTTTTGATTCTACTACTACAACTGAAGCATTGTTCAATGGTAGGCCTACTAGACAGGTGTGAAAAGGGTTCTGAGGTTGGATCAGCAATAGACAGAGTGTGTCTTGGTTCAGGGTTTTTCCCAAACTTAGCCAAATGTTGTCCTTAGGTAATGGGGGCAACAACCCTTGAACTTCACTTAATAACAACAATAACGAAGCTATAATCTTGTGTGATTTTTCCATGCAAAGAGATGGTTGCATTTTTGTACTGTTTTTTCTTAAAGGGTAAAGGTTTACTAATTGTTTTCCCCCTTCTTTGCTTCAAAAGTCCTCCATCCAGATAGGACCCACTGCCCTTTATGGGACAAGACAGTAGATCAGAGACTGCTGAAATCAGCAGGCCACACCTTCTCCTCTTGCTGTCCCATCTCTCAGGAACAGGAGTGCTGATCCTGGATGAGCCCCTAATTTGTGAGAAACACCAGCTCACACTTAGAATTTAAAAGAGAGCAAAGTAATCGAAGCAAAGATTAAAATCTATTGTACGAAACAGCACTGAATCGGGTACCCCTCAAAGTAGAGGCATGTACAATCTTTTAGCCTTTAAGTATTTGTCTTTTGTTCTATGCTGTGTATATCATGCTTGTCTCTTAGCTGAAGCACAATACCACCTATTGCTGCAGAGTGTTTCAATGGTTCTCCAAATACACTGTACTCAATTTTTGATAGCTGCGATGTCTCTTGATCATGCAGAGCAGATAACCAGGAGAGCAGGCTCATTCAGTCCTTCTGATTCAAATAGTGTTGGTATGGACGAGCACACCTCGCTGGAACCCACTGTGGTCCATTAACTGTGGAAACACAAGCATTCCCTGTCCCCCAGGTTATCAATGGAAATGTACCTTCTATAGCCTCAGATTCAAGCTTACAAATTAACACCTGCACTTTGCCTTGTACAGGGTCTCTGTCAGTCTGTAAAGATGCATAATGTTGACTAATGGCAGATTCCATATTAACAGATAAATTCAAAAAATTAAATACACATAGAGCTTTAGCTAAGCGTTCTTGTTGTGACATTACTGTGTCTGCAACTAGCTTCTTATTTAGCTAGTAAGTGTTTTAAGATGCCATGAGATCAGTCAATGATGGAGAGCTCAACGGCTGTTGGAGAGTGTGGAATACCACTGGTATGGTTGACTCCCCAGTCTTGGAAAAAGAATTTCAATTTTTGCAATATGTATGCAGGGCCAATATCTGTCTTTACTGTGTGTGGGACACCAAGAGCCGCAAAGGCAAGCAGAAAATGTTTGATCACGTCTCGGGCCTTTTCCCCAGTATGACAAGTAGCATGTATGACCCCAGAAAATGTGTCCATAGAGACATGAATATGTTCAGACGACTGAACTCAGGGAAAAGAGTCATGTCTGTTTGCCATAGCTCTAAGGTGGTGAGACCTCTCGGTTTAACACTTGCAAGTGACTCTTTAGTCTGGAGAAGAGAAGGCTGAGGGGCGACCTCATTAATGCATACAAGTATCTCAAGGGTGGGTTGAAGGAGGAGGGAGCCAAACTCTTCTCAGTGGTTGCCAGTGAGAGGACAAGGGGCAATGGGCACAAGTTGGAACACAAAAGGTTCCACTTGAATATCAGGAAAAACTTTTTCACGGTGA
>BJBW01004700.1:0-28116 GCA_004320125.1 Scolopax mira | reverse complement strand
GTGCACTTCTGAAGCTTTCTCTTCCAATCTTTATTTTCCTATGGTGAAAAAGAGAGGCAGGCTGTTGCTAAGTAGAATGGTGTACCAAATTTGGCTGGTAAAAAATTTAGTGACTTGTAATATCTCATGCTTAAATATTTATGAGATGCCATAATTAATCACTAAATTATCCATGTAAATTAATTCTTACTAATTAACACCATATTTTGAATATTCTACCCTTGTAGCTGTATGAATTCAATGTCTCTCCTGACAGAGAAAATGCCTTGTTTGAGGCCACAGGCCTGTGTTCCTTCCACCAGGACAGGAAAAAAACAGGGAAAAGTTTTGTTTGCTTTGCCCTTTCTTAATGTTGCCCCCTAACCTGTCACTTGAGCACTAAAAGAGTCCTAGAATCTAACCAATATTGTCTTAAACACAAATCCAATGTAGAAGGCAATCACTTACAAAAACCTGAAGACAAGAAGGGTAGAATAAATTAATTTTTGCTGTAACTTTTGGTTACTCAGGTAGGTAAGTTAGTGTGTTCTGTGTCATAGGTCTCAGTTTCATAACCCATTTTTTTATCATAATGGTAAATGTAATTTTAATGCTTTTTCATCATTCAGTTTGGAATTATGACTACTTAGTACTGCTTTTCAAATACCCCTTCTCCATATGAGTTTTAAACTCTTTTTTTCTAATGCTAGAAATCCCAGTACTGGGTAGTGGAATTTTTGCTTTCACAGCCAGTTGGTGCCTCAGGACCCTTTTTAGAGCACATTACCCACATAACATGAAAGAGTTCCTCACCAAGAGAAATTCTCCTACATGCTGGGCCTTTTGAGCCTTGAAATCCCTGGAATTGTAGACTTCTGTGTTTGTCAGTCTGTGAAAGAATTATGTGCAGTGGTGTCTGCAGAGGAACAGAGACTAGGGTAAAGGCAGAGAAATAGCAGTTAAGTCATGTCTCATGGATGCTTTGTAATTATTACATTTGTCAAAAAGTGAGAGGAGTTTGAAGTACACTGCAGAGCGAGTTAATTTCTGATACTATTGCCTTATTGTGTAGGGTGACATCTGACCTAGTTGAGGATAAAAGAAAATGACCTAAAATTAAAGCAGCTGCATCACAGCTTTTCATATTTTTTTTGTTTATCTTTTACCTTTAAATTTATAGTACACTGATGTATTATGTGTAATGGGCAGGGTGGTCAAAATGAATACAGAAATGGCTAGTTTTGGATATGCATAAGGAAAATAATTTGATTTGACATGCAGTGATTCAGTCTTACCCTGAAAAAAGTATTTAGCTCTTACTAGAAATAACATGGTTCTCTTAAGAGCTGATAACCAAGTTTAATAATTTTTGGACTATTGTGATAGTGGATTCTGAGCTGAAAGTCAATGCCATGGAATTTTACATTTGTAATACTGAATTAGGAGCTTATATATCTCTGTGTGTATATATTTATGTTTTAAGCCCAATATAGACATTTGAGAAGGCTTTCATTCTTTTTAGTATTGCCACATCATGGCAAAGTAATAAAATCTGCAAATCCTGCTTTTCTACTCATCAGCTAATCTCTATTTTATACAGATTATTTCTCACTTTGTATACTTGATATTAAGTGCTGAGTGAGGTAGTGTAGGCAATTCTATAGGGTTTTTTGGATCTGTAATTGGAAGGCTTTTTGCTCCAACGAAAACTTCTTAATTTTAAAAAAAAGAGTTGTCCTCTGAGAGATTTGATCTATGGTCTGGTGGTGGTTTTATCAACAGTTTTGAAAGAAAATTTGAGTCACTATCATTCCAGGCAGATGCTTTGGGTAGTGATACAGAGTGGAAACCACTTTCTTCTTGCCTTTGTGTGGAACCATTCACCCACCAAACGTGGATGTATCCATGAGAGTGACCAAGGAAGGGTCAGCGTGGGTTTTTACGGGCAGGGATCCTGACCAGCTCTGAGCTGCCTGCAACAGGGTAGTTTAAGGTAGGATTAATGGGAGAAATGTAGGTGCTCTTTAACTTCTGGAAGTACATTGGTGATATTGGAGTATGTCTATGAGAAACATATCAGGCTTCATGATTGACCACGGTGGCGTTTCTAGCCAAGAAGTGGTCAGTATACATTAGGCAGAATGCCACTTCTGCATTAGGCTGATACAGCTGTGTTGATTTTTTGAGTGTATAAAGCCCTAAATATCTATGTACTGGTTCATTAGGAGTTACTTTAGGTAGTGCTGATGCTGTAGTACACTTTAGATATGTATGTTAAGAGTAATGAAAATTTTAGTGGTTGTGATGTACTAGATACAGGAATCTTAAATGCAATTTTCTTTGGAGATTAAAAGCTAAAGCTGTAGTGCTCTTTCTTAGTAAGAGTCTGTATGTATGTAGTTTTTCACCTCAGTACAACGGATTATATTTTCCTATGGCTGAGATTATCCGGTCTTGCTCATTAATAAGGATTTTTAAGTGCAAAAGAAGGTAAATAATATAGTGGAGATGACTTTTGAATTGTAGACTACCAGTGCAGCAAGTCCAGAGCATCTTCTGATAAGCTAAAGAATTTTAAGTCATTCTGCCTATTTTACAGAACAGAGGTCTGAATCTTTCCAGTGGTTTACTTCTACTGTGCTTACATTGTGAACACATGCTGATTCTGAATGTTTGCTGAATGTTTGAAATTAACATGAAGTAATCATACATGTCTTTTTCATGAGGTGATAGAACATCTTGTCAATATGTTTAAGAAAAATAGCAAAGCTGCATTAAAACTTTCTTTTTATCTTTGTGTTACTTCATTAATCAGGATTTGTATTTTGAGGAAATCTCAGTTTCAAGAAAAACAGTTTAATCTTATGGCTTAAAGTATGAGAAATTCAGAACATACATGGAAATGGTTAGCATAGAAGTTTTTTTAACTGTCGTCTGTAAAATGAGAAGGGTAAAATCTGTATGTAAGATTCTCCTAGTTCCTTCAAGAAACAGATAAGTAAAACTCTATGGGTGATTTCAAGCAGATTCTAATTATGGTTTCTGTCATCTTTAATGCAAAACAACACGAGAACTGCATAATAAATACTGAGAATCATGAAGCTGAGAGCTTAATGAAGCTGAAAAATAAATGTATTTTCTTTAACCTGGGCAGTCTAGTGCAAAACTTATGAGTTTATATGTAGGAGACATAAATGTGTTCTGTGTTTTCTTCTTACGCTTAGTAAGATAAGTCAGAGTAGTGAAAAACTCTAATGAATACAAGTGCAAATTCTCATACAAAGCAAGTTCTCAGTGGTGAAGCCATTCATATGCAATTACTGTGCCTATTTTTCTCAAGTAAAGAATGCAACGGGTATACACTGCTGATAAAGTTGATATGTAACACAATTCTCCTTTGCAAGCCTCCTGAACAATTGAAAACTGACAGGTGAGAGCTCTTTCACAGAATGTAGATACTGCTACTTGGGAAAAATTTTTCTGGTCTGTGAGCAGCAGGTCTGTCACAGTTTATTGTTGCTTCTCTCTGAGAAGACATGGGGACAGATTTAGGAGTGGGTGAAGAAATGGCAGAACCACTGAAAGCACTTCAGATGTTAATATTTCTGTAACACTTACTGAGCATCTTGTTTTAATGATGTTATACCCTATGTAGAACTACTGACTTGCTGGGGCAGAATTTGCCTTTCATTACTAGAGGTAGTAGGTGAGAGCATTAAGTGTGTGCATTGTTAAGATGTTTTCTGGGATGGAGGGGGTGCAAAAAGTAATGAACTCTAATAATTTCACAAACACAAAATAATATTTTTGGAAAAAAAAGGCTTTTATGATGTAAATCATAGCATTTTTTCATACCATTTCACCATTTTTTTAACCATTTTAATTTAACATTTGGGTTCAAAGATTAGTTCTTCTCTATTCCTTTTGTTCTCTGAATCTGAAATGGGAATTGTTGTAACATTGAAAGACAGCAGAAAATTATTGTAATACAATCTAGCCACCTCAAAAAATCCCTGCAGTTTTCTCAGTTTGTTGTGGGGTGGGGTTAGTTTTTTTTTGTTTGTGTGGTTTTTTTTTTAACCATAGCTTGTGTTTGTCATTGCTGCATCCTACAGCAATAGATAAAGGCATAGATTCAAGATTTCATGACTCATTTTCACATCTGATTGTAGAGCTATTTTCTTCTTGTGTAGTTAGTTGCCACAGTTTTTGAGATTAATTCTGTGTGTGTTGTTTATCAATGTAGAATTCTTGTAGGAATCTCATGGCTGGCAACATAGCCACTATTAGTGTGAAGACAATATTAGCAGAATTATGAACATTAATTAAAAACATTAGATAGGATTTTCTCAGTCAGCAAGTCCAATTCAGTGCTTTCACAGGCAAATACATCAGATAATTTTATCGAGGATCATCTGACAAACGGTATTACTTTTCTTTGTCCTATATTATTTCTTGCAGAGGACTGGCCAAAACAATTCTCTGAGGACTAGAAAGATATTTTTTTTTCACCTGCATTCAGCTATGAACAATGTTTTTGACAAGGTTGTTTCTATTTGAACACATGCTAGCATTCCTTTCCTTTTTGCCTTTCTTTTTTATGAACAGGAAATTTTTTACTATGCCTTATAATCCTGATTTGCTCACAGCTACATCTAGTATACCCAGATTTTTCTCTCAACATCATTTTTCTAACTCAAGGAAGACAAGTTCATCTAATTTTTGCTTTTTTACTGTGACACCATTGCTATTTATTTACTAAAGTGGCATCTTTGAAAGTAAAAGCACCCCTAGACAATGTGGTTGCCTTTAAGCTGGCACAATGCATGTTTCAGATGGTTCTAGAAGTATTGTACTCCTAGCTTCCTATTTAAAAAAAAAAAGAAAATTATATACAAAGCCTACATAATTGCATCAGCCTATTGAGATAAGCTCAGCCTAGACTCAGATTGCTGCTGCTTCTTGTTTATTTCTAAGTGGAAAAAACAGGTTTTGTTGGTCTCTGGAAGACTGTAAAAGAGCTGCTCTCATTGCCGGCACTATCAAGGGTTTGTCATCATTCAATTTGTGGCTTTTTCAGCCATTAATGGAGCTCTTTGAAAAGTGATTGATACCTAAAAACTGAGTCGTTGGGTCCTGAGCCTGTAACATCACTAGTAATTTAATTACACAGACAGGTAAGAGCTTGCTGGAAGAAATATTAAGATAGACAGGAATGGAGCAATGAGATTTTTGTCACATCATATTTTTTTCTCTCTCTAATTCATCTAGAGTTTTTATTATAAGTCTTGCCATGAAATAGACTACTTAAAGTAATTGACAGAAATTGGCTGCTTCATAGCTTTATTTTAATATAGTTTGGATTGCTGAATTTTTGGACAGTTTTCAAGATGGTAAGCTGCTTTGCAGAGGTGTCTGTTAGGAAGTCTGTGCCAAAATAATTAGTGCATTATTTCTGCTGCCACTCCAATGTTGTCTTGGTCTTGCAGATTTGAGGAACTGAACTTGAACTTAATAAGGTTACATACCCTTTCAAGGATGAGATTGTTTGAAGGAATGGAGCACACCTTTAGCATGTGTGTGAAGTCTTCTCCACAATCAGATGTGATGAGACGTGTGCAAGACTCTTCTGTACCTCTTGTGGCCGAGAACAACAGAAGCCTTTCATCCATTTAATAGTTATGCTGGACAGTTAGGTGACCAGTTCTGTAGATTTTGTCCCCTTTTTCAAACCTCTACATCTATTGTCTGGTTTTTTGAAAGGTTGGTCCTTGACTATGGCTAAATTTAATCTACTTTCTGCCTACTTTCTGACTTGTGAGAATTGATGCTAGGCAACGCGAGTGTGCTGAATCATACTGCCGGCCACTCCAAAGATCCTTTAGCACCTGAGAGAAGATTTAGGTGTTATCCATAGGAAATAGCTTCCATTTCATTCATACTCTGTAACAAAGGTGAAAATCCTGCTTGTTTTCACCATGTCTGGTCTCCCCCCAAAATGCTTCCTCCTATAATTATAGAAAACTTCTTTACCATAACACAATTGCTGCATTTCCCCTAGTTCAGCACAGTTTAGCTTCTCTCTCCACAAGAATCAGTTTTGAGGTGATCCAGAAACCCTTCTCTTCCATATTCCTGATGCATACACTTCTGGAGCAGGTGGAGGTAAAGACTTATCCAGAAACTCACTGTAATGGTCTTTAAATTCAAAAATAGTTATAAAAATGAGGACATTTTCTAAAACTTTAAAATAAAGGAAGCGCAAAAAGGCAAGAGAATTCTACCCTTGCAGATGGCTCAAAAGCTTTACGAGGACATCATATTAGAAGACATACAACTTATTTAAGAAAGGCTTACTTTAAAGCCTTCATGTCTAGAAAGGTATAAGGGAACAAAAGTGACTGGCATATTTCAAAGAATTTTACCCCTGTTCAGATCAAATATTCAGGCAGATGAAATATAGAGGGAAAGAATTTTGAGGAACAAACTAGCAAAAAGAATCAAAACAATATATTTTCTTTCTGTGACACATCAGGAAACTTTCTGGAGTGTTTTGCAAGATGCCCTTAATGATCCAAGAGTGCTCAGAAGATAAGAACATTAGAAAGCATTTCACATGAATTTAGAATGTTGAGGAAACTGGAAAGGTTCCTGTGATAGAACCTGCTTGGAGGGGATTCTAATGAGAGGCCGTCCAAAAAGGAGGGGTACCTCCAGGTACCTGAACAGATATTCCCTGGAAGCCCATAAAGGGCTGTGAAGTTGAGCAGGTATTTCCCTGAAGCATGTGGAGACTCCCATGCTGGAGCAGATACCCACGCTGCAGCCCATGAAGGTCCCCATGTCAGAGCATGTGGATTTTACCCGAGGGAACTGCACCCTGTGAAGGAGCCAGTGGAGTATCAGATTTTCTCTACAGTGCCCATCAAGAGAACTATCAGCCTTTGGAGGGACCAATCTCTGGTTTATCCTGAAGGACTCCTACTGCTGCCTGCAGAGAGGATCCATACTGGAGCAGTTCTTGAAGGACTGTAGCCCCTGGGAAAGACCCATGCTAGAGCAGGGGAAAGCGTGAGGAGGAAGGAACAGCAGAGAGGACAGGGTACAGATTAACCACAAACCCCTATTCCCCATCCTCCCTGTGCCATGTGAGGCTGGAGTAAGGAGGTGAAGAAGTTGGGAGTGAAGGATTGAAGATGGGCCTGGAAAGAAGGGCCGGGGACTGCAGAAGATGTTAGACCTTTTGTCTTTGTTGGTCCAATTTTTAATTGGAGCTTGCAAATTATTTCCCTTACTTCTGGTTTACCTGTGATGGTAACTGGTCAATGATCTCCATGTCTGCCCTGATCCAGGGGCTTGTTAATCTTATTTTCTCCCCATGTCCTGTTGAGGAGGGAGAGTGAGATGACAGCTAGATGGGCAGGCTCCTGGCAGCTGGACAAGGTCAATCCACCACAGTCATTTGGAGGTGGGAGAAGACTTTTTAGGTATTAGTCCTTACATTGAATGTTTTGTAGGCTCGCTATCGCAGTCACAGTCATAATTTTCTTTTTTTTATTGTTTCTCCTCAAGGAGTAATCTTGAAGAAGAGAAAAAGCCCACCTTCCCTGAGCAGACACATGTAATTGGAAACACAGCTGGTATTTGCTGTTCTCTGC
Source organism: Scolopax mira (assembly GCA_004320125.1). Classification (NCBI taxonomy): domain Eukaryota; kingdom Metazoa; phylum Chordata; class Aves; order Charadriiformes; family Scolopacidae; genus Scolopax; species Scolopax mira. The sequence goes on along the minus strand of BJBW01004700.1, from coordinate 20,479 downwards.
AGCAAGGAAACTTTGTCTCCCAACAGATTTACAGCCCCATGACAATAGGTATATTTTTCTGAAATTATGATTGTCACTTCTTCAGTTACTATAAAGCAGAAACTAGTTATTATGTGACACAGAAGAGACATGGACAGCGAAGCTGGTATCAAAGGAATTTTTAGACCTTTATAAGGTTTCAGTGCAGTGAGAAACGTTTTTAAGATTAATGGTTTTGGTAATCAGCTAATTGTCAGTTGTTTTTCTGAATGGTAATCAGACATTCTGAAGTTACATTTATTTTTGGACTGTGAACCTCTTGCAAATTGCATACCACATACTGAGAGAGCTGTACAGGAAATAAGACATTACAAACTGGAAAACTGAGCAGAAGCTGTGATGTCCTTTTTGTAGTGATGGCACCCATACTGTGAGACTATTTTTCTCCAGTTTAATAGAGATTTACCACAGTTCAGAAACACAAGGGAATGATGCACTTAATTGACCATTAGCTGTTTTGCTGACATGACAGTACCAACAAAAAAATAGTCTTTTTATATAGTTCAGGATAACATTGGAGGTTTTCTGAGCAATTATATGATTCAAACATCTAGGTAAGCTGTAATTGCTTCTGAATGGTATTTGTTTCAAAAAACTGCAGGCTGATCTAATGAAATGGTAAAAAAATAATTTACACATACTACATAATGTAGATTATCACGCGGTGCAATGATTCTGTTTTTAACAGAATAATAAAAGTATAGTTGCTATCTAAAATTTACTGTTATTTCTATGAAAACAAATGCTGCTTTTGAGATTTTTTTTTTCTCATTGAAAATAGATTTTAATAAGTGGCTCAAAAAATGAAGCTAATATTTTTAAAGTGCTGTGCAAAAAAAAAACCTCACATTAACAGGCCCAGTGCACATTTCATTATAAAAATGCACCATAGGCAGTTTATGCTCCTAAAATGTAAAATGGCTCATATTGTGAAGTTGTTCACAGCTCGAGACAGAGTAAAAAGGATTAATATTTATGCAAAGGCTTAATCCCATGAAAAGTTATAACTTGATTGATATCACCTTTACCACTTCAGTTGGAAAAACATGCAGAGTAGATATTAATATCTGTTACATGGTATTTTAAATTTTATACTTGTATTTTATATTTGAAGGTATAATTGCTAACAAAATTTCTACTGTGGCTCCATGTGACTGTGCTACAGTTTAACATATGGTGGCACTTAAACAATTACTTATGTGTGTTTTCGAAACAACACTAACCAAATACTTAAAATATTGCTGAAAAAAAATATTTTAATCCTATTAAAAATTTAGGACTGTTCTTTTCCTGTCAATCTTACGTATCATGGATATGGAAATGCAGGTAGATCAGATACATCAAGACTTCCTCTTTATGTTCTTACAAATTTAAATTCCCACTTTATAAGCTTATCTGTATTTCAGTAAACCAGATAGCCATCTTGTATATTGTCCTATATTATATTAGCAGGTGATGGTGGTAAATAATCAATGGGACTTAAAGCCAGAGTTGGGGGCAAGAAATAGAAAATTGTTTTCTGTGTGAAGATACAGGATTTTATATTTAAAGAGAATATTTCCCCAGATGAACAAATAAGTAGGAAGTAAAAATCAACGTTTTTCTTCTTATTTCCTTTTAAATTGAAATACAGACTTTGCCTTCAACAGGAAAAAGTAGTTAATTTGGTCAATATCAGAGCACGTATTCTAATAGGTACTCTTTCAGAGCCAACTCCATGATAGTTTAGTACTTACAAGTATTTATAGAAAGATAATTTTCCCAAGCCCAACACATCCTTTCATTGTGCCCTGATAATCAGTGGATCAGGGGATGATAATTTTCAGAAAAAAAGAGTCCAAACTGTTTTGAGTTCCCCATCTTTAATGTTACTGCCGTGAGGTACTGAATTTCCATTGCACTTCCATGGGCATTTAGACCCCTTTTGAAATTTCATTTGATAGACACATCCCTGGGGAGACGTCAGAAAAAGACACTGATATACTGAATTCAATATGGGAAAATGTGTCAGAGCTGGTTGTAGGTCTGTGAGTCACCAGTGAATAGAATGTAGTTGTGCTCGTGGGGATGAATTATCTGATTGAGTGAAAAGCCTGTAAAGGGAGATGAAGAGAATGCAAATGGCATCGTAAAGCGGTGCCACACAGAGAGGACTAAGCTATTCCTGAACCAAACAGGGCATGAAAAAGCAAGGCCAGAACACTGTGCCGGTGTAGTTGTAGTGCTTCTCCCATCACAGTAAGTAGCCTGGATACCCCTGCACACGACTGTCTAGCCAGGTACTCTTCTGAATGATGCAACAGGTAGAGATGCCTAAAATTGTCTGTTATCTCAGTGGCTCAGTTGGCTTCACGAAAACAACAGGGATTCTGGTACTTGCTTCAGTTTTACTCTGCTTTTGACACAAGGAGCATAGGCAGTTGAGTCCCTAGGGAGAAAAACTATTTTTATATACTCAACCATGACTTTTTCTGTCTAATTAGAGGGCAGGTATGTAGCATATAGATAGATGGATAGATAAGTGCCCAAATAAAATTGTAGAAAAGACACTTAATAGATTTTGTTCATAAGCTGCGTCTTAAAATGAGATGCAATGAACTAGTTCCTTTAAAGCAAATAGTATCATGATGAAATTGAGCAACCTTAGCTCATTGGACAGTATAAAAGATTTCAAATTTTAATATGAGGAAAGGCTAAGATGAAAGTTTGTTTAATCTGTTGTTCATACTTGCTTTGTCTTTCTCAACATGACTGTATGCTTTACTACCCCAGCTGTGCATATTAAATAGTGCCCATATTTCTCTGATAATTACAGCTTATAGTACATCTACAACAATTGTACAATGTTACACCTGCTCCTTTACCCCAAACTAAATCAGGCAATTGGAAGAGTTGCATAATTATGTCACCTGATGGTAAGAAGTGATAGTATTAGACGTTTAGAACTTTTAAAAGAATATTTTTTTTGGTTTTATTATCACCCAGTCTTTATGATGTCTGACTTATTATGAGAATTTAAACTTTTCTTAAATTGTTTCAGTAAAATTGAACATGCAAAAATAACTGGTTTCCTGTCACTCAGGAACTAACTTTACTGCCCTGTTTTGAGAAGACTGTTTTGAAGTTGTGATCCCTGGCCTGCAGAGTAACTTCTGTTATACGTAAGGCTTTGGTCATGACTGCAAGTTTGGAAGCAATTGCTTTATACAGGGCCAAAAGATTTTTAAATAAAAAATTTTGTAAGCGTTCTCAAGTTTTTAACTGGGCAATTAAGTTAAATTTATCTCCATTAGTTAGGATAAACATAAGAGCTGTCACTTCACACCTTTTATTTGTACACTGTTTTTTTTTTGAGATCCCCTGAAGCTGTAGCTCCATAACTTGTATTAAAAAGAAACAATTAAATTAGGTTACTTGAGGACACTAGGATTATGTCAGGCATTTTTAATAATGAGAAGAAACCATCTGAAACTATTCTCAGAGCAGCAACAGAATTGTACATACTGATCTATTTCTGTTTCAAGGAAATGATGTAATTGCTTCCCACTTTGACTGTACTGCATTTTGATTATGAGTCAAGAGGTCAAGCTTCTCAGTTGTGTTAGGAAGAAAATACTGCCTCTTTGAACTTTGTTTTGCTCTCACTTGTTGTTCTCTTATTGACCTAAACAACTTAGCTGCTTTGTAGTTTTACCTCTTCTGAACTTCTAGAATAACTTGTCTGATGTTTGGAACTTTTTGGAAAAAATAAAATGCTCCAACTAACCCACAATAAATCTCTGAGAAACTAAGCAGATGATTTTAAGAGGATTTGCTTAGAGATATTAGTTGATTTCTCTGTTGAGAAGTAGATGGAATAACAGAGGCTAACTTACACACCAGGATAGTAATAAACTCATTTATATGCAGTGATTGTTTTACTCTTCTTACAAAAGCAGTGATACAGTGGATACCGGAAGTGATACAATCTCAAAATGCACATAGATTTGCATGGTTTCAGATATACATTTCTTGGACTAGACTTTTCTACTGGTTATGGTGAGATTGACATTGCATTGTATAGATTAAAAAGAATATATTCACAGGTAGAAGATTAAGATCTGATGCACTTAGACTAATGCAGCTGAATTTGATCATAGTGATTACATGAGACCTCAATATAGTGGCCAAACCAAAAATGTTCTGAGGTTTTTCAGTGAGTTTATCTTGATCTGCAGTGGATTATAATGTACTTTGGGGAAAAGGTTGAAATGATCAAGTCGTCTTCTGGATGCAAAATTCTGTTAGAATTCCTTTTTCAGGTGTACCTGGGGGTGGGGCAGGGAATGTCCTGTCTCTGTCTGCTACAACATTTCTTTTATCTATTACAATAAGCTGTCATTTGATGCCAATTTGTTAAATTATAGTGTGGAATTGTAGACAAAGATCCCTTGAAAAAAGTTTTATTACACTTCCAAAAGTTTCCACAGGGCATGAATTTTGGACTACTTTAAATCCCAAATTGGTGAGTAATTGGATTCACAAATAAGACAAACGACGAAGTATGGTTGGTGGAAGACTAGATTTTATTCTTTTATTGCTGTCCTTTAGTCTACAAAGTCACTCACTCGGTGTTTCATTTCAAAACAGTCTAATGAAAATGTTAAAATGAACCTTGTGGATTATGCAAAAAAAAAAAAATTTAAAGTTACTTTTTGGTGCTGTTTGAAGGGTGTAGTTATTAATTTCTGAATTGGAGAGGTTGGATGAGTTAGTGAATTAGAAAAGAAATTCTGTTATTCAGTAGCTTTATTTTTTACTTGATACTATGTTCAATTTTTCCATGAATGTCTAAGTTGTTTTTGTGTTGCTTTATAAAGTCGTTATACTCATTGGAACTTCTTGGAGAGGGAAGCAGGCAGTGATTTTGCCTTTGTGCTTTCACATGAGGGCCTTTTAGCTACACTGCTAACTTTTTTTAGTTTGGACCATACCTTTTTCAGAATAACTTTGGCCTACCATCCTTGCATTAATTCTTATTATAAGGAGGTGCTTTCCCTTGCAGGGATGGGATAATTTAAACTGCTTGTTTGAACGGAAGCGGAGCTCAACAGGCTCAATGTATTCTGAGAGAGATTCTATTACAGTTGAGTGGAGTTTAGTCTTCTGGAGTTGCCTGAACTACAGTAATGATTGTTTGCACTGCTATTTATAATAGTAAAAAAATCTTCTGAACAGTCTCAGTGAAAGTAGTTCTTCAGTTTATAGACTCTTTGTACAAAGTGTGAGGGGTGTTTAAGATCTTACCTGCTCACATATGAGCAAAGAATTGTTTAAATTAACCAATTGGGCTTGCCAAGTAAAAAGGTATATCTTAAATTACCTCCTTCTTGATAATGTCTGTATGGGAAAAATGCATTCTCTATATCTTCTGATGAAAATATTCCTCTTAGTGAAAAATAATTAAAGTTAATAATGTGTGATTCATATGGTGACTTTCTGCCCCATTTATGCTGCTGCGATCCAGAAAATGTAGCAGGAAGCAAGTTATCACAGTATTTAATTTCTGATGTTCTCTGTCACTTTAATTTCTACTACATAATTGGAAGTCTCAGTTTTTCATGTGAGCAAAGTGAATGAAGTGGATGAGGCTTAAAAGAGGGAGGGGGGGAGAAGAGTGACTGTGATCCCATTGTCATATACTGATAGTTGTGCTGGTGATGAGAACCAGCATTTCACTCTTGTCTTATTACAGTCAGTTCTAGACATTTTTGTTTTCTAAAGCAAGCAAGTGGCAGCTGTGGTTGCCCCAGAACGTTAGATCTTCCTATTTTTTTTATGTAATAGGAGGGAAAGATGAAGATCATAAGTATGGAATGGCTTCCATGTGAGGAATAGTTGCTTTAAATAATCTCTTCAGCCTGGAAATGCAAGAACTGGGTGGAGGGCAGAGAGGGTGAAAACACTTCAGAAATCATGAAACCAGTGATATGGTAAATAGAGGACCTCAAATGAAGCAGCAGGTCTTGGGCTTGAAATACAATAAGGGATGCTTCTTCACACACTGTGTAGTTAATATGTGTAACTTCTTGTAGTGGGATTCTGAGGTAAATCCCCAAGAATTTTGAGTTATGTGCATTTGAAATGCTACTTGACTTTCTTCAGAGTAAAGCAGTAGCGTCACATTTTGCAGGATGGAGTCCTCTGTACAAAGGAAAGAGCAGGTACAAAAAAGCAGATTGTGGGTCAGCACAAGAAAGTAGTATAGACCAAGCATAGACAGCAGCAGTTAATGTTGAGGTTGCCTTGCTATTTAAGAGGGGTGTTGGGACCTCTTCTACTGCAGTAGGGGATTTGATTGCTTTTAGAGCAACATCAGAGTCTGTATTCAAACTGGGTACAATAATAAACTTTTTTTTCCTGAAGTTACATTTTTATTCAACATGTCTCTTTTTTTTTATTCAACATACTGTCTCTTGTTGGAGCTCTTTGACTCTAAAGATCTAGGAGAGAGGGACATGTAGATGACTACATCACGTCTGTGCTCAGTATCTCCTGGGCACTCCCCACTCTGTGCATAAGATCCTACTGGCGCGGAGAAGAGAGAGGGTTTTTTTCTGTCTTCATCTTAAAAATTTTGTATACATGAAAGGTGGTTGTTGCTTTTTTATGGCTGAATAGCTATCCAGCAACCTTCCAGTTGCTAAGGCCTGAATTAAATTTGAACATTATGGCAATCTATAAAAAATATAACATATTGTAACTTTTTGTTCAAAGTTATCCAAGAGTTCCATCTCTCAAACCCCAGTAGAGTAGAACTGACAGTGTTTAGGACACCACGCTGTCGAATGACTGTTTCAATAGGTTTTTTTCTAAACTGTTTGCATAGATGAGGCTTTTTAACTAGTTTATCCTCTTGCAACCTTGCAATTCTTTGTACTAACTGTGTTATAGTCAGCTTATGTATTCTCCTCATGGAGCTCTTTTCTTATTCAGTCTGTGCAGTCACTTTAAAAAGAGAGTCAATTGTGGCTGAGCCACAGTTGTAGCTGTTGGCTCCCATGAAATATGGCAACTCGGTCCATGCTGAGCCAGAGAGAGGGCCTAAAACCTATTAATAATAGGAGTGAACTAAAGATCCCTAGGATAAAAGAAAGGGAGTAAAATTTCACGGGACAAGATAAAGATGTCATACCAAGATTATGCTTATAGGCATTTAATGTTCTTTAAAAATTATCTCAAAATTCATGAGACATGATGTAAAGGGGAGAATCTAGTGATTGCAGTAAATAATTGTTTTATGAGCCATTGTGTTGTAATAACCCTAATAATAAATACTGTTTCTCCCATGTTGAGGTCACTTTCCCCCTGTCTGGAGCACATCTTGTGACTCATTTTTGTTTAGCTCTACCTCAGAACACTTTCTCAGTGTAAATAAAGAAAAATCCCTATTTCCTGTGTAGGAGGGAATAGATGCTCTATTTGAATCAGTCCCTTCATGCAGTTCTTTATATTACTTCATTACATGGTATCATGGATCGTTGAAATTCTTTTTGGAGAAGATCACAACCTTGTTTTGAGAAAACTACTCTTTTAGATGATTGTTCTGCTTTGCATGTGAAAGGACAAATTCCACAAATGTGTGGTCACTTCATCTAAGGTTGAGCAGGATTTGCAGGTGATATTAATAGGGCAAGAGATATTGAAGCAGGCCTACCCCTGAAATGACCACTTTTGGTATGTTTCAGTAGCAAAGCAATTCACTCTCAAGGGATGAGTGGAGTTTGAGTATTATTTTACATCCCACTCACCTTTCTACCATTTTATGTCTGTCTTTGTCAGTTATGGGTGCCATGCAAATAATACTTGTAAGACTTTTCTAATTCAATAGATCTCTTTGCCATATCTAGCAGTGTCATTTACATTTCAATTCCGAACAGCCATTGCTGATGGGTAATGCTGTGTGTGTGTTTTTTGTAGGTATAAAAAATTAAATGTATGCCTGTATTGGAATTAATTTGGCATCGGTGTAGCATAGTTAAATATATTACCAAGACAAAGAAGACCTTGTATACCTGCTCAATTTAAATAGATTAGAATAATCTGATATGAGCTAAACAATAAAGAAGAAGTTGATTTTTGGTGGGAGCCAAAAATGTTGTCTCTCTGACTAGTAAAAGCATCGGTGGCCTGTAGTGGCTTGTACCAACAAATCAATGTAAAAAGCAGTACATAGATAATAAACTGTGGACCCTTGGAGTCTAAGGCTTTGAGGTTAGTTGGGGGGGGGGGGGGGGCAGGCATGTGGAACTCAAATACTTCTTGCAAACACTGCAAAAATACTTTGTTGATAAATCAGTTTGGAAACTTGATTATCCTGTTGCACGGTGAGATGTCTTGGTCATTCAGTATGCAAAAACTTCTCCTGTGTTGAATATTAGCATAAATAATCAATGTAGTATATATTAATATAGACTTGCTTGGTACCAAGAGAATATTTAATTTCCTAACTTGAGAGCAAAGAAAGTTAAACTTTCATATTAAGCAAGATGTGATGTGGAGCTCAATAAAAAGAAAACACCAATCCTGGAAGTTCATTTTCTACTTGTAAATACTAATCTCCTGATTCAAGAAATGTATGTTTAAATTACATTTATACTAAAAGGCCCTGCTTAAGATCTTCTTGACTTAAACTTTTAATAGGCACTGAGGAAAATATTGCCCCAACTAGAAGCAAAAAGCATTTATTTAGAGTGCTCTTTCTGAGTGTGGGAAAACTTAAATCAGTTGGACAATCAGTTTGGAAGTAGGTTTCTTGGAAGTTGGAAGTTACTAACTCCTGAGAACTGAAATGGTAGCTTCAGAATTTAAGCTTATATGTGAAAATTAACATCATGGCTTTCAGAATGATGCATGAATATCTTTGGTAAATATGTGAGGTAAAGAGGCCTGGGACTTTTCCTTCAATGGGAAATGTTGAGATATTTCTGTTTTCTTTCTCTTTTACCATTTTAGTTGAGATTTTCACATCCGCATAACTTCTTTTCTTGCCAAATTCTCATCCTATTGTTTAGCCACAGATTCATTTGGTGTTGAAGTTACTAAAAGCAATCCCTGGAACTGTGCTAGAACTGAGCACAAGGGTTGAGCTACCAGAGTGCATGTGTTCCTTCTGCGGGTCTTCAGCCCTCTCTACAAGGCTTACCCTTTACTGTGGAGGGAACTGGCTTTGCAGTGGTTGGGGCAAATGGAGAATAGGAAGTAAATAGAAGTTGTGTCTGTACAGAAAATAAGGGATGTAACTGCCAGGAAATGAAACAAAACCAATCAGACCAGACTATCGTGATAGAAAATGCGGTGGTGTAGTGTTGGAGAAGATAAAGCAGAGATGCTTGGGAGGAAAAAAATGTAATGGAAAGATAATTTTAAAGGGAAATAAACTGGACTATTGATTTTTTTTTTTTTTTGAGAATTTGACAAAAAAGGAGAGAGAACGATATTTTGTAATGCTGTTTAATTACTAAAGTTTAATTTTGAGCACAGTAAAACGAGGACACCCCCTCAGTTCCTTATGAGAGTTTGAAAAGGAGCAGCTCACGTAAGGAAATGTTAATTCAACTGCATTATATACTGCCTGGTTAATACACTGGAAGGCAGCCAGGCTGCAGGTGTGGTAGGTCAATAAAGTCAGAGTTCAGAGGCTTGATGGCAAGGGATAGTCTTCTTTCAGATGTATACTGTCAGAACCTATGGGCAATGCTTACTTCTTTAAATAAGAGTGTGAGGCTGTATTGAGACTTTGTAAAATAAAAGCTTTAAAAAGATTGAAAATAAAGCTGCTCTGCTGTGCACTTTGATGCAAGCAGGAAGTTTTTCTTTACTGGTGGTTGTCACTGCACTGCTTGGGCTTTAGTTCATAAACTGATACTGTCCTAATTTAAACTTTGACTTCCTATTACAAAGTATAAATCAGAAGATTAAAAACCTCCTGCTATAGATTTTTTTAATAGAAAGTAACAGTTTAATTTGGCAGAGTTGAGCTGAAAGGATGCTTAAACCTAGTAGAGAGTGCCAGCATCAGCAGCTCCAGAGTAGTTGGAAATGAAAACAGAAACATGAATAATTAACAGATAAGCTTGAGTTCCTCAGATATTTTGCAATTATTTTAGAAAAGTTTTCTTCTCCATTAAATCCCAGAGTTCCATTTCTGTAGTCAACCTGGTTTTTCTTACTGCAAAGTAGTGGGTATGTATAACTTTTATTTTTTACAAAGAAAGTTATTTTGATTTTTTTAAATGAAAATATGTTTTAGAGAGAAACTAATTTTTTACTAATACCTAGTTTTATTTCTACATTTCTTATAGTCATAGAAGTAGGTTTTTTCCTAAGATACATCAACATTTTAAAATAAATTTATTAATTTATTCATAAGACCAAATGACCTGCAGTTTTTAGATATAATAAGAAATTAATGAGCAATTGTAGTCTTGTCAGGTGGGTATTGTATTCCAGTGTGGAGCTGTATGTAACACCACTGAGCTGTTAAATGTCTGAGTTATTCCATGTGCTCATAGTAAACAGCATTCAGAAAACTGTCATGATAACGACACACAAATACTACTTTTTTTTTTGTATTTATACAATCTCTGTTACTATCTGTGCAACAACTTCATGAGGTGGCTATGGTTCAGCCATATGCTGGAATGAAAGCTGCCAGTTTCTACTGCAAGGAAATTAATATGCAAAAATCTCTGTTTTCAAAAGTGTTTATATATTTCAGCCTACAAGAGATTTTGCTAAGTCAGCTGGTGATTTCAGTGAAGAAATTTGTTTAGAGCATCCTGTTGGTAATATCTAGACAATTTTTCTTTGAGAAAAAATACTTATACCTGCAAAACTGAATTTTTTTAAATTTTCTTTTCCCCTCCTCCCTGTTCCCTCTCAGTAAGTAGGGTGGAAGTGTATTTTCCTCTCCATTCTCAATCACAATGCTGTGATTTGGAAAACGTTTCTTATTTGAGGAAGGTATATACTCTTCACAGGGAACAAGAGTAAATTTAACTTTGGTCCTGCTTCACTGACTTCCACTAAAAGTGGATTTCTAATAGCAGGTACCAAATGCAAGGGATTTCTTCTCTTTCTGAAGGTGATTATACCGTATTCTGCCATGGACTGCTCTTTAATTAGCCTGTATTTTTCTGCAGCCTCAAATTTAAAAATATTCATTTAGCAAATTATCAGTAAGAAGTTAGTGGTAAAATCTACTTGAAGGTGACCACCATCCTGAAGAGGCCCTCTGCCAACAATATTAATTATGTCCTCTAAAATCATGGACTAATTTAGAATGGAGAGAAGTAGGAGGTCAGCTAAACTAACCTTCCACTGAGGGGGTCTCACTAGAGTAGGTTGTTCAGGGCCTTGTTTTGAGCGTTGCTGACGAGAGAGTATATCTGAACTGATGAATCTTTTATAGAGTTATAGCCTGTTCTTACAAAAGTAACATTACTTATAACTGCCCTTCCCCGGGAAAAAAAACCACCAAAATAAAAAATATTCGTGGCATGGTTTCCACTGTCTTTTATGAAATGTGAGTAAGATAGGATGGAATGTCCTTACCTTTTGCCTCCAAGAGAAATTTTTAGAGGAAACACCCTCATGAGGTGAATTTGACTGTCTATGATGCTTCAGGTTGTGGTGGAGCTTCAGATAGATCTCAGTTCTGACATGACTGGGATTCTTCCCAGCTCAGACCAATGTGGTATTAAATAATAAAATAGATACTATTTTATTCTTTATAAATGTGGAAAGTGTAATACTTATTAAAAACAACCAACAAGAAAGCGACCAAAGACTTTGTGAACACATTAGAAACAGTTTAGTCATAGTTTACTGAAAGCTTGGTTAATATTGTGAAGTTTATACTAGGTAGTTTCCCAAAATATTTATGAACAAAATGTCCCTGTAGCCTGGTGTATGTAATTTTCATTTTGAGTTACTTTTGTTTTTGTAAAAGTCAATTCACTGGAGTAAAATCCCTCTAGAGGGCTAGGGAGTCTTGTAGAAGCAATTCTAGCATGATTTTTCTCACAAGGTAAAAAAATCAAAGTCTTGGCCGTGTGATAGCAATGTTTTCCCCTCTGGCATGACTGTTGTAATTAGACAAGGAGGCCTGGCAGAGTATTCTAGTGAGGTATTATGAAATCTATAGGAACAACAGGTACTATTAGTCTGTAATTATCCCGAGGCATAGAGTTAAGAGAAGAAAAATTAAAAACTGAAAGCAAAAACCTCCACCTAAATATTTATTAGCATGTCAAAGCAATGGAGTTCTAAATTGTGATAGTGCATTATTTTGCTGCTGACGTAGTGTGAAGACCTTTTTCTAGAAAATGAAATTACTGAAGTATAAGACATAGCATTCCTGTTCTAATGCTGCTTATATAATGACATAATGAAAGGAAAAAGTATAGGACTGAAGTACTCTCAGGCTTAAGATAATTAAGTAGACAAGTGTTCACGTTATTTTCTTTAAATGTCAGGTTCGGTTCTCATTTTTTTAAGAACTTAAGTTAAAAAGTAATTGGTCAGGCATTTCACCAGGCATTTTGGTCCATGCGCCTTAGTTTCTCAAATGCTAATCCCAGCTGTATTATCTTATCATTCCTACTAATGCAAGAAGTAGTATGGTGTCACTTCTCTCTTAATTTTACTATCAGTGAAAAGGTTACTGACAAAGTATTGCTTTTGCTTCTTGCATTTTCTGAATGTTTTAAATTTTAACTTTACAGATGCATTGTCAACTTAGAGTTAAAGATGAGTTTTTTTATTGGAATAAACTGTAAAATACAACCACTTAAAATAATTCATTTTCCTTTGAATTTTATTTTTTTACGTGTATTACTTGAAATTCATTAGAGAGTATTTAAAAAAGAGCTGTGTTTCTCCTTATCCCATAACGTGTTTGCTATAGGAATTTACAGCAGGATGTCTTATGTTTATTTTAACTTTATCTCGAACGCAGAATTTCTGATATCAGTGTATTTTTGCTGGGATAAAATATGTCATAAATAAAGGACGGATGGAATTTCAGATGTGACAGGACTGTTGGCTTTAACAGAAAGAGAAGATGTTTGAAAGGGAATATTTTTACCCATATGATAACATCTGAGTTTGGTATTCCCCTTGTTATGGTGCTATTCAACAGACTGACTTTTCTTTTTACATGATTTTACTTTTAGTTAGTTCTAGAAGCCTTTAACTGAATAACCCACTGTATCCTATTTGATAGTCTAAATGCTAAGAAATTTATCCCAATGCTTTTTCATTGTATTTCTATATGTGCAACAATCAATGGGAATCTGCTAAATCTATTTCTGTTCTCTTGTATTTTCTGGTTGGAAAGGGCATAGTATTGTAAAAAGTACCAAGGAATAAAGACTAGTAATAGCTTTTCCCCCCTGCTAGTATTTAACTTCCCATTCTACTTGTTTTTATGGATGTTGGAGTGGAAGATAAGTGAAGGGCAATATAACTTTCCATGGGAGGTTGGGGAGATTCAGAGCTTGTCCTGAATAAAACAGTTCTAGCTAAACTATGCATTGCAGGAATGTAGAGGAAGAGGTGAATGACTCCTCCAGCTGGAAGAGAATTCAGAGGAAAACAGTGAATACAACAGAGAAAAGTGGATGGAATGAGAGTGCTTAACCTAATGCTCCTTTCTATGAATAGTTATACCTATTAGACAATGGGTTTAGTGGTCTCTATATAGTTACATGTTGTTTCCAAACTCTTCTCCAAAATAAAGAAATGAAATACTTCCCAAGATGCAAGCATGTGAAAGTCAGTATAGTTCTATGGAGGTAGATATTCTTTTCTTAATTTTCTGAACTTTGGAGCTTTACTTTTTTTTCTTTCTTTGTACACATATGAATGACTTTTTGAAAAAGACAGAGAACTGACATTTAAAGGCAATAATTGCACTTTCTTAAATTTAGGAATGTTTTAGCAATCTTTTTGTATGTGTCAAGCAATTACTTCAGAGTTTCTAAAAATGTTATGCTTCCAAATTTGTTTGCTGAGTTTGCTGAGGATATGAGAAGAGTAAGCTCTACTACCTCTGTCAAACTGTCTGGTAGAAACCCAAGTGCATTTAGAAGGAAGCACCCTTGTAGATGACATGGCACTTGGTAATAAATGCTAAACCATTGTAGCTTCAGTTAAATGGTGTCTCGTGACCTCTGTGGCCTAAGGAGGAACATCCTGATTAGTGTTGCCTCTTTCAAAGTGATTATTGAATAATGCCAGTATTTTGAATAATATAGGAAGGAATATTCAGTCTTTGATATTATTTTCACATTCATGACTGGAGAATTTGACAAGATTTTATTGAAGACAACATCCACAACTTGAAAACTGCTATTGCCAATGAGTTTTGTGTGGAAATAAGTTGTTATTAAGGTAAAAGTCATAAATACATAGGAAAATAAATCATAATTGGTTCACCAGTTAAAGGAATTTTGATGGAATGTTCTGTTTCCAATTAAACAGTTGATAATAAAGTTTTGGAGAAAGGTTTTTGCTTTTCACAGGACCATGTAATTATTCTTGAAAAACAAAATATCCACATGATGTGAAAATAAAACAGCTTCCTAGTAAATAAGAGGAATTTCATGCTAATGATAGTTCAGGGTATCTTTATCAGTTTGTTCTATGTAGCATTACGTCTTACATGGAGGATATAGTCTGTAGTATGACCATGAAATCCAGTGTTAGTCTGTATTTGAAAGCTGGATAATAGTATGAGTGAGTTACCAGGATACTGTTTTTGATAGATGGACAAAAATGTAATTTACCTGAAAAAAGCAAAGCCTTTCATAGCAATGTTTTTGGCAGAGCTAGTACTCTTCAGGGACCAATGACCAGTAAGTGCCATTTACCAAAAAAGAGAGCAATTATTTTTATATTTTTACTTAAACCTCACCGCTGTATTTGAACTGTAGCTAAAATGATTACCCAAGAAGCAAAGCATGCTAAATTATTTTCCAAGTTGTAGGGTTCAAAAATAATTGATACTGCTTTTTTATTACCTGATAAACAGCTCAATTTTTTTCTTTAGAGAAAAATATACCTTCAGTTGCTTTATGTGCATATGTCCCTCAAGGGTAATCCAGAATATAAACCATCTGCAGAAATTTGATGAAATATTGTAAGTCTATTTAATTCCCTATCCAACAAGAATTCCTTTGTTAAGCTTGTCAGTATGGAAGCAGGACATGTGCTGGAAAACATTGATAAAACATGACAAAGAGCTTTTGGTCTGTTTGATGTGTCATTCAAATGTAAACAAATGCTGCTGCAGAAAGCAAAAATGTTTGGCAGGAAGATGGAAAAGAGTGGAACGTGCCTCCCCAAAACAACAAAATAAGCAAAAAGACCATGTAAAACCTGCTTTCCTTGTACACTACCTGAGAATGTTGTGCAAAACGTAGCACTTGCTTTTTATTTCTCAAGTGAAGCTCTAAGTGCACTACATGCAAAATAAACATTGAACAGAAACCAGAAACTTTGAAGAGCAAGTTCTGATTTATGCCTAATAAGACTGAAGTCCACAACTTTCATGTCATTAGCTGCTCAGAGGAATTTTGAGGCAGGTGTGATGTACAGTCATGTGTTAGCCCGAATCTTCCGAAGGGAAGGATGACACTGGGGCAGGTGTGTAGTGCTCACTAAATCAAATCAATTTCCCTCAGAAGAGTTGGAGTGAAAAGCACTTCATCTGCTAGAATTTTTAGAAATGTATCCAAAAAATTCCAGCCTGGCTATTTTTTAGTGTCAGGCACTTCCATTTTGTGCTTAAGAGAGAGGAACACTTTTTTTTTTTTCCTTTTTGGGGAAAAAAAGTCCCTCGGTGTGTAGAATCTTATTGAAAAAATATTTAAATCTTTTGAAGTAGAATCAACATGCCAATGTTGCAACATGGGAAAACATAATGTAGCTGTACATTTTGATTGATATGAGAAAATGAATGTTATATTGGCTACAAGAGCAGAATTTCATACTTTCTGGGAATGATCTGAAAACCAGAATTTTTATTGGTATTTAATCCAACTTTAGAATTTCCATTAAGTTCTCCAAGACTTCTATTTTGGCATATCAACTGGCCTTACCAGCTAACAGAAGATAACTAGAGCAGTGCCTGACGCTCTGTGTGCTTTGTGGTAGCCTTTGTTTAAATTTAGGAAACCAAGATGGAAGTTGCTTTCTTGATGTAACTGCACAAATGTGAAATTCTCTAACTGTTGACAAAGCACCCGAGTCTCTGTGTGTTAATGGCCAGTAAGAACATGTGCATCTAAAGGAAATGTTAAGATTTGCTTCAGCATTTTTTTCAGGTATACTGAAATAAAAGCCTGAAAAATCCTTAAATACCAGCCACTGTGTTTCTTCTCTTGCTCTTTAAACACTAAATTCTTCTGTTAGGAGACTGATATGTGGATCATCTCTCCCTGTCTCTTCCACCACCCATCCTGTCTCCCATTGAAATATACATTAAGCTCATCTATTGTGAAATAAATCCTCTGAAATCTCTGCAAAACAGATTTACAGGTGTAATGGATTGAATTAAAATTCAGAGTGACATACTTTTTTAAAAGTACTTGGTAAAAATAGTTAATCCTGATGAAATGTATAAATACCTTGCCTGAAGCAAAGATAACTTTGAACTATAAATAATGTAATACATTTTAATCAATTTCACTGCAACAATTTTTATCTATAAAATAACTTATCTTGGAAGAGCTCTTTTCAAGTAAATTGAAAGAAGTATATAATTTGCTTGAATAGAATTTTAGTAGTGAAATCTTCTTAGTTTGCAAGCTAGAAAAGCTTATAATGGTGTACTCTCATACTTTCCCTTTGTCAAAACAACGGAAAAAAGACTTGCTGAATAGTTGCCCAAAGTAGTATAGAAAGTAAAAGTTTAGGTGCAGTTTTGGGTTTTGTCAAAATAGTGTTTACGGACCAGATTTATTCAGGAAAAAAAAATCATTTTTGAGCAGAGAATCACCACGATATTATGTACCATTGAAGCTTGTAGATTCTGTGTACAATAGATGATACCTAAAGCAATTTAAAATCACTGTGCATAGAGTTGATATTTTGGTATTTGAACTGAAAGTTTTGATCCATGGGTAAGTCAGTGGAGTTTCTAGGGTTCTTTCTTCACCAGCTACCACCAGGCTTACAAGTTTTTCAGACGGACAAAACATGATAGATTTGGACAACTACTCTACTTCATTTTGCAGAATGAAGTATGATTGAAAATGCCAGTGTTTTAAAATATTTCTGCCATAAATTTTTTAATGTTTTACATTCATTTGGGATTTTGGAACAAACGTGGAAGAGTAGGCTGCAGGGGGTTGTTCAGCATAATAGAGAGAACTGAAGTCCGGATGCAGTTGAAGACAATCAATGGAATCATTCTCAAATCAGTGGCAGACAACTGGTATCACTTTTATCAATGGTTCTGAGAGATTTCTCATGTAATACTTGATTTATGATAGTTAGCATAATGGATAGTCTAATTGACAAACTTTGTTGAATGATTGTGAAATAGCACTACTGATTTTATCAAGGCATAAAACTGACATAAAATATTCCTATTTTCTCGTTATTTGCCTTATCTCTTGAAATATCACAAAATATTTGTTCTTAGCTTCATCTGCCAGGAAAAACATTATGCTAGCTGTTATACTAGAAATTCAAAGCAGTAAAATTCTATGTCAAACAACTTCCCAGAGAAAAGGCCTTTGTTTGTAGCAAAATGCCAATGAATATTTGTGTTCATTTGCAGTCAGTTCAGGCGCCTGTGTACTTTTGATGGAGTTCTATTTATTCTAAAGGAAGGGCTTTTGCACAGTTTATGCCAAGGACTTTATGGATAATTAATTGTAATGGATACCTTAAAACTGAAAGCGCTTTATTTGTGCTGTCATGTGCATTTGGGATAGTATTGAAATAGGTTTTCTTTTTATACATGATGTGGGGAATTAGATAATGGCTAGCTTGCATGTAAATGAGATCAGCTACTGCAGTCACTGTAGCAAGAGATTTCACACCATAAAGCCACTACTATTTAATTGTGCAGATGGACTACAAAAATGCTTAATCCAAACACTTAATGACATAATTGTTTAAATGAAGCATGCATATTCAATACAGCCAATACCAAAAATAGGTTATTAAGTTGGAATTTAGACTAGAATTTTCTAAACAAAAATTTTGAGTTTCAGCAGTGAGGCACAACCTTTTTTGTAAGGATTATATTTTTAAAGTAGGCAAATATCTGTTAAAATTGGTTAAGAATGAACCATAATTTTATCACTGACCCAGTTTATCATTCTGCTCCTTTGGCACTTGCTCTACTGAACTGCTTACTTTTCTTCCCTCCTGTGTTATAACCATGGAAAGTTTTTCCTAAGCTGCTTTTAGCTAGAAATGAGTAAGAACTCTTAAGACACTTCAGATTATAAGCAAAATCTTAATTTGTTAATCTAAATCCATTTCCACTGGACTGAGCATTGAGTACTAAGAAATTTAGAATTGGTTTCATGGTTTCAAAAATACAACGCTAAAAGCTCTTCCTCATTTCTTACTGCATTGTGCAAAAGAAAGCTACTCTGCCACACTGATTTCTGACCTGGCTGCTGATGACCAAATATTCTGCCAATTGACTTGTCATTCCATTCGTATTTACAAGGAGTCAGGATTTATAACCATTTTTACCGGTTTTTTGCCGTAATTTTTTTGTGGTTCTGATGCAGCAAGAGCTATTTCACAAATGTGCTGTAATAACAGAGTTCACTTTAAAAGCAATGCATTAGAAGGTTCTACTCCATGAATGTCCCATAAAAACAAAAGTTCTCTAAGCTAATTTTGTTCTCAAATTCTGGGTTGGAACTTAACAGAGTGTCTGCCAAAATATTCTTTGATACAGATAATGTCAGCCAACTTTGCTTGCTGAGTTAAGTGTAGAATATTTGAGGAAACAGTATTCATCTGAAATAGATGAAATATAAGTAAAACAGTATGAAATTATAAATTTACATTGAGTTTATCGTAATAAATAGAACCATTGACACATACATTGAGTTGTCTGTATTCTCAGAAGATGTTTTTATTCTCATAAAAACCTACCTCTAGAGTTGTAAAGCCCAGTGGCTGTTTTGGGAAAGACTTTTTAGAACTGTTTTAGATACACCCACTGTAAAGACCTGTGATTGATATGGGGTCAATCAAAGTAGCATCAGAAGGGGAAAGCACTCAGCCTGAACACTGAGGTTGAAAGTGAGCAAGCAAATTCCACTTGTTTTTTGTTCTGTTTTCTTTTTTTATTTTTTTTTCAAAGTGAGCCAGAAGGCATGTTGTTTTCCTTAAATTGCTGTGGTGACAGCAGCATGAACATGTGTCCTCAAAGCCAGAATGCAGCCTGCAGACCTCTACCTCCTCAGAGAAAGATTACTGTTTCTGAAGAGTGACAAAAGCCCAAGTTCTACAGTTGCTGGTCATTTCAGAGGCTTTGACAGTGCTCATCACCCAGCTCCAGAGAAGATTTGGGCAGAGGTTTCAAATGGTGATATTGATGCACCTTTCTTTGCAGAGAAGTCATCCCAAAGACCTGCTGCTAGGCAACAAAAAATGACAAGCCAGGTCACTGGAGAGACTGTAGCTGGCATTGACTTAGCAATGGGAATTCAGCATCAGAGACACCACTTGAAGGAGGAGAAAGTAAACTTATTTAGTGGTCTGATAAACTCATTTAAGGAGAATTCTAAACTTCTGGCCAGATACTACTCATAGCTTGATGAATAATTGCTACACAGGATAGACTGTAGGGTATTTTACTCTCTGCCATCCCTGTGACAGACCTCCAGAAGTTTTTGGGAGGAACAGCTCATTGGGCAACGCTCTCTGTGGGACCTGGGTGACAGTGTCCTGGGTTCTGAGTTTCATTAAGTGACTTCAGTGTATAGGACAGAACTGCAGGGAGTCATGGTTTCAGGGAGAATTAAGACATTAGAATTACACTAATGTACAGGTGGTAAATAATACTGGCCTAAGGAACACATACATCTGAGTATGAAATATAGTATGGTGCAGTTGGAGAAAATTAATATGTACTGTGGTAAGTCCTCTTTCTTTGCTTATCTGCTGCAAACCAAACAGAACTCCTGTATGGACACTAAGTAGTTTAATGTTCTAGTGTTATTCAAGATCACATATATTCTAAATTCTCCTCTTAAAATATTCCATTTGACACTAAGATAATTCATTTTGTTTGAAAGTAACCATGAAGTAAATAGTAAAATTGCAGAAGTTTTAATAGATTCTTGAAAGTGAGTATGCGTTTCAGTGTCTAAAACAGGAACCTTAAAAGCAGTATTTCATAAGTGTTCTACATTTC